>JAMZAV010009766.1:0-22077 GCA_024449915.1 Sweltsa coloradensis
TTGATTTTATGGAAATCAATAAAGAAATTAACAGTTTATGCCCTTTTTGAGTTTGAATTGTGAATCACTCAAATAGTGAAGATCCTCAAACAATCTTGTTATTGTTTAATAAAATGTTTAGTCTGAATAGAATCCAGTGACTGCGAGCTAAATAATGTTTATCTTTATTCTCAGACATATTTTTTCTTTATATACAATTTTTGCTCTCGAATCTTTATAACAATTACTGTATCCACTTGATACAATCCGTACATGATGATTCATTCCTACAAATTAATCCTGATGATTGTACAGTTGAAAGCACAATTTTAAAAGCACTACAACCCTACTCTGTCACTTGTAGGACGTCACAAAAACGTGTAGGTCTCACACGTGCCCACATACTGTTGAATGCGTATTATGTGGGCACTCAGGCTCCAGTAGTGTGTCCACGCCGAAGCAACACAGCATCACGCGAAACATCATATTTTATTTAAAGTAGCACTTTACATTGAAGTACGCAGTAAAATGGCGTTGTGTATTCAGGAATGGGGATGAATAACGGGTTTTAATTATTAACATGTCATACTTGTGGTGGCATGACACGATCTCAAACACGTCAAACTGAAAATACTACGCGAGTCGTACAAGTTTTAGTACAATTAATGTGTTTGTTATTTTACCGTGTTTTGAACCAGTGGTGGGGAAAGACATAAAGACAAACCATATAATAATTGTGGGACAAATAAAATAAATAGTTTATTGGGGAGTGTGGTTCGTTTAAATGGTTCCGGTCTGACTCGTGCAGCCGAGCGGCGAGGAGTGATCGGGGCAAGAAGGGCGCGCACCCATAGAACGCGTTGAAATTACCTCACCGTTACGGGGTTATTTACTTATTTAACTATTTAAAAGTAACAAAATGGCAATTTATTGTAAAAACCATATAGCTTATTGGTATAAATTCTTAAAACAAGTTTACCTTCTTGAAATTGTGTATTTTTAACAGTTGGTATTTAGGTAACTATCAATTTCGAGTTTTCTGTAATTGTAAGACACAAAATTAGGACTAGACAATGTCATATTATACTGGCCTTAACTGTCTATAATAATCATTTCACTGATATATATTAGATATATACAGAAGAGATGGGAGGATACAATAGTAGGAGGGGAGAGATGTGAAGAGATACGAATGTGGAAACTTGAAGATAGAAATAAAGTTAACATTTAAAACAGCTTACGGATTTTTGATTTTGGTTAAACAATTGTAATTAAATAATGCAAAGATTACATTTATTGATTAACATGGTATCCTTTAACACTAGTCTAAAACCTCATCACTATAGGCCTACTGTTTCATCCAATGCATGGCATGGTTGGACTGTGCCTTACCATAGTAATAGATCATTATTGTAAATTGTTCAAATGTATTTGTCTTAAAAGTTGAATCCATTAGCATATGCAGTCGTGGAAAAGCTATTTACTATATCCTATCAGACTCTTATTAAATTATGAGAAAATACTTTGTACGCCCAATACATTCTCAGTGGGGTACTCCAAGGTACTATACTGGCTTTCACTTTATTTCTTCTTTATGTAAATGATCTGCTAGATGTATTTGATTTTGGAATTTTATCACAGTATGTTGATGACTCTAGTCACTTATTAACGGTCCCCAAAAATGAACTTCTACAACTTACTCAAGAATGTAATAAGCAGGTATCGTCCAATTACTGCTCTGATAATCTACTTTCTCTTAAACCTTCCAAAACTACTTACTTATATTTTCACACCAAGTTGACCTCTCTTCAATTAAGCCCCTTATCCGATCGATGGATCAAGCATAGCTCGTGCTTCTACAGTTAAGCTCTTAGGTCTCACGCTTTCCGATTTATTACAGTGGTCACCTTATGATGGCAATGTAGCATCTAGAATCAAGAGTGGTTGTTTTGTTATGAGAAGATTAAAGAAGATTGTCGGCCCTCTCTCCCTTAAGCTTTCTTACCATGCCCTGATTCATTCTCATATTTCGTACTGTATTTTGTTCTGGGGGGCCTCGCCCCAGGCTAAACGAATTTTCATTCTTCAAAAGCGAGCGGTTCGTATCATTGCTGGGGCCTCTAGACTGAGGTCGTGCAGAAGTTTATTTCCTGCCCTTAATATCCTTACTCTTGCATGCTCCCTTATTCATCAAGCAGCCATATTCGTCAACAATAATCTATCTCTCTTCCCTCAAAACTCTTCCATTCACTCCTACTCAACTCGTTCATCAGTCAAGATCCATGTTCCTTCTCACAATACGTCCCTGTATTCCAAAAGTCCTCACTATCTTTGCCTTACTATTTATAACAAAATTCCAACTCATATCTTTCAAAACCAAGCTCAAAGAATTCTTATTATCAAAATCTTATTAACTCCATTAATGAATTCTTTGATGACTAATTATAACATTGTTTTTCTTAACTTCAGATTTAGTATATTCTTCTATTATTTAGCATCTAGATTAAAGTTATTTTAAACTGTGCCACTCAGTTCTTGCAGGGCATTATAACAAAGGCAAAATACAAAATAAGTATTGTATTTATGATAAAACGTAGCAATAATACGATTATCCTATCTTTCCATTCCCGACTTTTGGCGTACATTGAACGCAGTACAAGCTAGAGCTCACTCTCACCATGTTAACCTCACGGCCATGCGGCTATAGGCCAACTCAGCTTGGCAGCTAGAAACAGCCGAGCGCTTAGTCTACCCATCACATAGGACCAGGTCTATGACTGGCACGACAGTGTTGAAAATAAGGAGCGAAGGAGTGAATCGTATATATTCCATAGTACATGACTGATGTCTTTAATTTATTATTTTTATTAATTTCTTAATATGTAGCTATAAACACAGAAGGTCAGGTGAATCATTCAAAACTTGCGAATTTTTAATTTGTTTTGTGTTTTTTTATTATTTTACAACGCTTTTATTAGCTTCATGTGTCTGTCTGTCTGTCTGTCTGTCTGTCTGTCTGTCTGTCTGTCTGTCTGTCTGTCTGTCTGTCTGTCTGTCTGTCTGTCTGTCTGTCTGTCTGTCTGTCCTGTCTGTCTGTCTGTCTGTCTGTCTGTCTGTCTGTCTGAACGGACGGAATCTTATAATCGATATTTCACCCACTTCCCAACGTCCGATCGAGCTGAAAATTTTCACACATACGTTATATTGATGAAAATAGATGAATAGATTCACTAATTAATCAATTAATTCATCGTAATTAATTAACCAAACAAAGTTCATATGGGAAATTAGTCACAGCTAGAGGATGGGCCAACCAGATGCAATGTCCAATCGAGCTGAAATTTTTCACACATACGTATTCTTGCTGACAGATGAATCAATTAACAGATTCACTAATTAATCAATTAATTCATCGTAATTAATAAACCAAACAAAGTTCATATGTGAAATTAGTAGTGATGGGCCAACCAGATGCAGAAATTCGGACACGTCCAGTGAGCACATATTCGATTACAACATTCGTTAAGACTAAAAAGTATAAAATAATATTACATGAAATTTTTTTTTTTAAAACAACGCTTAGGGTTAAAATGTACTAAAAAGTAAAAAATAAATTTTCGCCCAACAAATTTCTGCCTTACTCGGAAATTAAAAGCGTTGGGTGCTTACGCCATTGACATAGATTACAGAATTTTGTTGTTCATGGAAGGAAAGCGCCCAACGCTTTTAATTTCCGAGTAAGGCAGAAATTTGTTGGGCGAAAATTTATTTTTTTCTTTTTAGTACATTTAACCCTAAGCGTTGTTTTAAAAAAATATTTTTTTCATGTAATTACTAGTCGACTTATCATAAAAATAAAAATAAATCTCAAAAACAATAAAAATCATTATCATTAACATTATAACTCACTAGAATCTATTATTGCCATCTCTTTGGTGTAAGTGCCGGGAGGACAGAAATGTTCCCTTCAACTAAGGTAAGTCCTGCATCAACACTGGTTCATCCTTGTTGAGGATACATATTATCCACAAACAACAGTCGGAGAACGAAGTGTTATTAGTATCCTTGAGTCGGAGATCTCGCGAGACGTGAGTCACGTGAAACAAGCACTGACGGACGGACCAACGGATTACAACACGCCAGGAACAAACAAAAGTCCACTAACGAACCCACGGATTTTATCATTTTCTGTACACACAAGTTTTCACTAATTATTCCTTTGCATTGAATTTGTCTCCGAAGAACTTTTGTAAGTGATTCATATTTTTAATATTTGCTTTTAGCCATGAGCTGTAAATAAATAAATGCAACTACAGCGTAGACTTTGAAGCACCGCTCGCGACCATTAGCTAGCTGTGTTATCTAGGATGCAGTGGAATTAACAATCACATTGTTTTTTAGAAACGTCTTGTAAAAGGGTGGTTCTAATCTTCGACCATAACAAACACAGAATATTATCTAATCCAAGATGCCGTACGATATTCACAAGGTCGTTGTGGTTTCTGCCGTAGTTCTGAGTCACTGTTATAACATATGCGTTATAGGTCTGTGCATCCCGGAAGTCTGTGTCCAAGGTCAGCCAGATACACCTTCGACTGTCGCTGTCTTGGCGGTCGCTCTCCTGATAATGCATTCAAACTTCATGCTGGCGTACATTTACCCGTTGTTCTCCAACTGTGACTACCCGAACGTGCCGTTAGAGGTAAGAAACATACATTAGCTAATTAGCATTGTCGAGAGTCAACCCACTACTTTAGTCATACGATTAGGCAATTGCAGTTTAGGTTAAGCTAAGGCATTCATTTTAAAAATGGAAATAAACTTTGATTTAATGTTTAGGCGAAGGCCTATGGCCTAGAGTAGACTAGGGTGCATTCCGTTTCCTGCTAGATGCTAAACTACTGATACCTAGTGCAGAAATCCAACATCTATGAGAAATCCAGTATCTAAACGGATCCAGTACGCTAATCTACTGAGATAAGAACGTCCAACAGGTAGGCCTAACAGAACGCACCCTACAGGACGGATCTAGCCATGACACAGGTAGGCCTAACAGAACGCACCCTACAGGACGGATCTAGCCATGACACAGGTAGGTATGGGATGGTATGGACATATAAAACGAATGGGGGAAATTAGGATGCCTAAGAAAATGTATGAAAGAAGGATTGAAGAAGGAAGAAGAAGACGAGGGAGACCAAGTAAGAGATGGAAGGACATCATAGCAGGAGACGTGGAGGCAAGAGGAGAGAGCTGAGAAGATATAAAAGAGATACGATTAGGGCTATGGAGTGTATAAAGTGGAAAAATGTGGTAGCTAAACCAAAGCTGACCCTGTCAGAAGCAGGAAATAGCGATGGATAATGATGATGACGAAGAGACGGGAGGGAGGACAGCGTGAACTTTTTTTAGGAATTGTTTTACGGCTGGTTTCCGCGGCTGCGAAAAACATTTAAGTTTGAAGAGTAGAAGGGATATTTCTTGATTTGGATAGTCGGGAAACACTCCCGTAGGTGGAATTGTTAATATTTAATACAATTCAGAAATTTAATAAGCCATCCAGATCGGGATAGATGTAGAGTAGAGGGAGTAGAAGGGATGTCAGGGGTAGCTAACTAGGTAGATACCTTATTTAAGAGCCTCGTTTACTGTTCTAGCTCCTGACCGTACACTTTGGAACGAACCTCTTCTGGAACATTGTATGGAGGCCCTTTATTGTGATCTTTGACATCATCTCCAAGGGCATTGGTGGATTCGTAAGTTAAATTATTCGGCGTTTCGTAAAATTTTGATTTCCCACTACTTTAAATAGCTCTGGGGCGCAATGTTATGGGCACAATTCTTGAAACATCAAAAATTGAAAAAAGAGTTGTTTTCCTTTCGGGATACCGCAAATGCGTAGCCTACATCACACTTTTACACTATTATCGCTCCAATTGGTTTCACTATTATAAGCAAATTAATAGTAGAATGTTCCTTTTCTTATCAAACAGATGCTAATTTTCAACTGAAAATAAATATGAAGTTAAGTTCCAACAAGATTTACAACAATAATGTTTGACGTCCAACACCATTCCACAATTTAAACAAAAAATATCATTTATCGTTACCCTAAAAAATTGTGTTTTTCAGTTCGTGTTCGCCGACTCCAACCTAGGCAGTGACTTGATCGTGTTCAACCAGCTTGCCTCTTACTTTAACTCCGTGGGTGGTGTTTTACCACTTTGGTATTAGGATTGTTCGGATGATCGAGGATAAAGGTGAGTATGTTTTAGAAAACTGAATCACTTTTGGACGGCCATTTATTCGTCTGCCTATACACCGCCTTTGTGACATATAGTGTCCTTCTAGGTAGCCGTGAGGTGGCTCATTATTCAAAGCCGTGAGGCGGCACATTCGAATAGCCTAATGACACATCCTCCTCTTAAGTATGAACTTTAATTATGCTTTTATTCTGGAAGAGAATTTTATTACATATGACAATGAAACTATCTACTGGAGGATTATGCTCTTATAAATCTAACTTCATAGGAGGACGGATTCTCCTCCCGCTCTTCGTTTGATACGGACCACCATGGTATGGCTGAGGACCACAGACAGTTGTTTGAGAGCTTCTGTAGGAGGGGCTGGCTACTGCAACTGGCTCCGGGGGTGCTATCTCTTCTTGCGAGTCCTCCGTCTGGGTATTACTCGGCTCGAAGCTTTCCTCTCCTTCTTCTCCGTCGCTGTGGAAGTATGGCTCTGGTATTAGGTGCCATCGGTTTCTCCTGACTGCTCCACGATTGGTCTGGACTACATATGACCTTGGTTCGGTAGCACAGTGAAGAACTCTTCCGTGTGTCCGCATGTCAATTATCCATACAGCATCACCTGGTTTTAATGGCGATAGAGTATGGCATCGGTGTCTTCGATCATAATTTGACTTTTGTTTTGCTTTTATTATCTCTTCCTTCCTCCGAAGATTCGACTTGTCCGGTATTTTGTCCAGTTGTTGTGGAGACAAAGGTAGTGTAGAACGTAGTTTTCTATTCATGAGAAGCTCGGCTGGGCTTAACCCGTTAGCTAAAGGTGTTGTTCTATAGGCCAAAAGAGCTAGGAATGGATCTTCCGATTTTTTCAATCGTAGTTTCGCTATTTCACCGCTGCTTCAGCAAATCCATTGCTTTGGCTGTACTTCGGACTACTGGTTATCAACTTGAACCCGTAAGATTCGGAGAACTGTTTAAACTCAGAGAAGTCTAAAGTGCCAAACTGGGGTCCATTGTCACTTCGGACCGTTTCTGGTATACCGTGGCGTGAAAATATTGACTTGCAATGGCTGATTATTGCCCTTGACTTGAGACTTGAGAGCACGGCGATCTCGAAGTATCGGGAGTAATAGTCGGTTACGACGAGGTACCACTGTTGTTCTAACTTGAATAGGTCCATGGCAACAATCTGCCAGGCCCTTGAAGGAAACTCTGAAGCAATCATTGGCTCATGACTGTTACTGGAATGTTGAATGCACTGTGGGCATGATCTGACTGCAAATTCAATTTGAGTGGATATTCCTGGCCACCACACTGCTTCACGAGCCCTTGCACGACACTTTGTTATTCCTTGGTGGCCTTCGTGGATTTTCTCCAATACTTGTTTTTGGGGGGATTCCGGGATTATAAGACGAGTGCCTCTCATTAACAAACTATCGTTAATTGAAAGCTCATCCTTAACGGACCAGTAAGCCTGTAGTTTGGGTACTACTTTATTCTTTGAGGGCCACCCTTTAGTAGTATATTCTACGAGTGCTGTGCATATTGGATCTTGATTTTGTTCTTCTATTATCTTTGCCAAATATGTGTCTGTGACTGGGATGTTGCTGTTCACCAAATGTATGTACGCGGACATTTCCTCTTCTAATTCATTTGTTTCTTCGCATGGAAGTGGCTTTCTTTAGAGCGTATCTGCGACGACTAGATCTTTTCCGGGAGAATAGAAGATTTTGTAGTTGTATCTCATCATCCGCATTCGGAATCTTTGTAGTCTCGGGGACATCTCATCAAAGTTCTTGGAAGTAAACAAAGGGACTAGGGGTTTGTGGTCAGTCTCAATAGAGAATGACACCCCGGTTATGAAGTCCTTGAGTCTTTCGCAAGACCACGTCAATGCCAATGCCTCCCGTTCGATATTCGCATAATTTTTCTCGGCAGCCGATAAGGATCTTGACACATATGCTATTGGTCTCTTCTTCCCATAATCTTGTTCTTGTAATAAGACCCGCCCCAACCCGTATGACGACGCATCCGCCGAAACAATAGTTGTTTTTGTTGGGTCGTACAATGCTAGTATTGGTGCACTGGTTAACAAAGTCTTGATCTTCTTGAAGGCTTCCTCTTGATGTGGGCCCATATCCAATGAGTTTTTGTTGAGAGTAGACTGTTATAGGCTCGAGGATCTCTGCTTTCCGAGGAATGTATTTCCCGAGAAAGTTAACCATTCCAGGAAAACGCTGGACTTCTGTGACGTTCGATGGTGCTTCCATGTTCACAATCGCAGATATTTTCTTCTCGTCCGGCGCAATACCCTCGGCACTGACCTTTTGACCTAGGAAGGTGATTTTGTCAACGGAAAACACCGTTTTCTTCTCGTTGAGTGTCATTCCGATCTTTTCTAATCTCTCTAGTACAGCTCGAAGACGGCGATCATGTTCTTCTTGGCTGTCTCCCCACACGATTATGTCATCCATGTGGATCTCTACTCCTTCTAGACCTTGGAGTATAATGTTCATCTTTCTCTGAAAGTGTTCTGGGGCCGACGAGATACCGAATGGAAGTTTTAGGAATTTAAATCTCCCGAATGGCGAGAGGAATGTCGTGAGATGCTGAGATTCTGGGTCCAACGGAACCTGCCAGAAACCCGCATTTGCGTCTAGTTTTGAGAATACCTTAGCTCCAGCAAGTTTCCTAGTGTATGCTCTACCTTAGGGATTGGATGTATTTCCCGTTTCACACTACGATTAAGGTGAGTAAGATCTACGCATATTCGGACACCACCTGCTGGCTTTGGCACTACCACCATTGGTGCACACCAATCGGTTGCCTCTTCTACTTCGGCTATGACTCTATTTTTAACCATGTTATCTAGTTAGTTTACAGTACCTAACAATGGCAAGGCTACTGACCTAGGAGTGAAAATGGCTTTTGGAGTCGCTCCAGGATCTACATTGATTTTGTAGTCTCCTGGGATGGTTCCCAAACCAGTGAAGAGATTTTTGAATTCTTGTTTCCAATTTGTTTCTTGGACGTAGTTTACGATTGGATCGATAGATTGGTCTAGTCCTAGGATTTTTAGGCTAGTAATAGCTGGTCTACCTAGAAGTGGAGTATCTAGGCCTTGCACTACATACACGGTTTCAGTGGATACTGTTCCTCTGAACTTGAGATTCACTTTGCCAACCCCAATAACATCCAGTGGTCTTTATCTGGCCCACAGAGTATTTTGGTTGGTTTTGTAAGTGCGATATTCTCGATTACCTGTTCAGTAGCTGGTAAAACCGTCACGTCTGCCTCCAGTGTCAACCTTAAAGTCTACTTCCTTACCGTGGACGTTGATTGTAACCATCCATGGTTTTGATCCCGATGATTTTATGCTTCCGATAAAGACACAGTCAGCCTGGTTGTTGTCTAGGACCTCTGCGACTTTCTTACGACGACAAACCTTAGCGAAGTGGCCCTGTATGCCGCAGTTGTTGCATTTGGCATCCTTTGCTGGGCATGAGCCTCGGTTATCGGCATTGGTTTGCCTGTAGCCACACCATCTACAGTTTGTAACCTTGTTATTTACATTTTGATACCCCCTGTGGACTTCTTACCTTTGTTATCGTTTTTATACTTTGAAGTTTCTTTCTTCTTAAAGGTGGAATGCTTAGGCCTACTATTGCATTCATCCAGGGTAAGGTTAGGTTTACTAGCACTAGGCCTACTAGGATCAGAATGTAGTACTAACCTTTGCCTAGCTATTTCCTCTGATAACCGAACTTGGGTGAGGGCCTTATCAAAAGTGAGCTTGGGATCTAATTGCAGTTTGTCGCTTAGTCTCTGGTCGCTCATGCCTACTATGAGAGCCATCAACTTCATTTCGTCTGCTAGATTGCCCCATTCACATGTCTTAGATAGAGTGTGAAGTGATGTTGTATAGGTGTCGATTGACTCACCTGGTTGTTGTTTTCGCCGTAGAAAACATGCCCTTTCATATATCTTATTTCTCATAGGAATGAAATAATTCTCGAACTTTTGTACTACAACATCATAGTCATCTTCCTCCTCCCGAGCAAGATTGAAAGAGGTTAGGATCTCCTCTGCTCGATCACCCATTGTGTATATAAGAGTGTTTACTTGCCTCTTTGAAGTCACAGATTCTAGTCCAGAACACGTCCTAAATCGCTCAAATCTTTTCCTCCACGAAGGCCATTCGTGGGGTTGAAAAGAAAAGATTTGAGGTGGGTCCACTTGGACCCGCCATGTGCTTTCGTTCTGCACACCGGGCGTCTGGTTTGTTTCTGCCATATTTACTTATATGTGTAACAGAATACTTTGAAATATATTTTAATATTTCCCTTATTTCCTTATCCCACCGCTGTCACCATGTTTTACCACTTTGGTATTAGGATTGTTCGGATGATCGAGGATAAAGGTGAGTATGTTTTAGAAAACTGAATCACTTTTGGACGGCCATTTATTCGTCTGCCTATACACCGCCTTTGTGACATATAGTGTCCTTCTAGGTAGCCGTGAGGTGGCTCATTATTCAAAGCCGTGAGGCGGCACATTCGAATAGCCTAATGACACAGGTGGAGTTTCACTTTGTGCAGCTCGCTGCGTCCCTCCTGTTACTGAGGGGGGCACTGGGCATTGTTGGAGTGATAGACGATATATGCATGTAAGTACAACCTAGGCAGTGACTTAGTCGTGTTCAACCAGCTTGCCTCTTACTTTAACTCCGTGGGTGGAGTTCACTTTGTGCAGCTCGCTGCGTCCCTCCTGTTACTGAGGGGGGCACTGGGCATTGTTGGAGTGATAGACGATATATGCATGTAAGTACAACCTAGGCAGTGACCAGTTAGTCGTGTTCAATGATCTACAGGGTTGGCTTGGTCGACTTTGAATCTATTGTCCCCCACTGAAAATCAGTTGTGTGACTGAGTGGGTTGCTTCTCAATACGAATGTATTTATTTAACTTCGGAGTTAGAATGGCTCGTATCTGGCAGGGAAGTGATTTGACCACTCTGTTCGTGAAGCACATGTTGAATCCCATAGTAGTCGGATGATGTGTGTTGGGTGGATGGAAAGAAGTGGAAACGTTTGGTTGTTAAACCCAAGCTTACCCTGCCTGAAGAAGGAAACTGCGATGGATGATGACGTATTATAGTAATTTAGTAGTTGTGTTAGTTTCCCTGAAAAGGATTGAAATATTTCACCATTAAAAATAAACAACCGTGGGTAAGGGGGTACTCAAACTAGGCAACCTTTACATTCCACGCTTGCACCGGAGTTCAAGTCTATTGATGGAGGTGCCGAGTGCATACATATTCAACTCCCTGGGGGTCTATCCCCGTTATCCGGCCCTCCAGTCTCACCTTGGAATGTATACAACCAAACTGCATTGTTCGGTTTTTAACGTGAGACATAAAGAAAAGATTCGCTGCCATGTAAGAACGGTGCATACAAGAAGTTCTGCTGATCTGGCGCTAATAAAAAAACGAACTAAAAAGTGTAAATGTGTCTGATTTCAGATTGTTGAACAGCGTCTACGTTCGTCTTGCTGGATCCGGCTGAATGCTGATAGAATTGTGGAATGGTTTTGGGGTACTTGGCGGTAAAGTCCAATGCACCCAGATCTCTTTGTGGATCAGTTGAGAACTGGTAATTTTAACAAACCATCATTTCCATTCTTCTTTATACTTGCAAGCACGACAATGGATTATTTAGAATTGTTTTGTAGACATGTAATTATGAAATATAAACCAATTACACTTCGTATAATTTTTATAATCGCTTGTTGTTGACTATGGAAAGTGCGCGAATATTTAAGTAGGCGAATTGTATGGTGACTGAAAAGCGCACCTAATAATAATTTCCTTGATATTATTTATTCGGCGACATGTTATTAACATCGTATATTAGACTATATGCATCGGCTTTATTTCGGCCTCAAACTAGAAAAATAATTTGCAAATTTCGCAAGAATGTTATTGAAGAACCTAGTGTGGGGAGTCTGGAAAGAAGTTTGTATCGTATGAACCACCGATCTACGGAAACTAGCTGCAACTTAATGAAGAGTTCTCAGATGGCATTTTTCTAGGGAGATTGAAATAAACCGATGCATTTCCAACAGTTCAAACCAACTTTCATGGCCGACTGGTCAGCTGAAAGTGACAGAGGTTAAAATGGTGAATTTTATTGAAGATTTCTCATAGATGCAAAGCATTTGGAAGTGCAAAAATATCGAATATTACGCTTATTATTCTAATATCTGTTATTAACGTTTTAGCAAGGACACAATGGAAATTGAAGCTTCGGTTTTTTGTTTAAGGCTATTGTACCACCTCTGGCCGATAATTTGAAAGTCGAAGAAACATGTCTGAAAAGTTTGCTGAATGAAAGAAGGCCTTTAAAATAACAGAAAAAAAATTGTGAATTTTTTTGGGCGGGACATAACCTCACTTTTGGAAATTATATTTAGATTTTTGGACTAAAGTGAAATATACAAGACTAGTTCAAAATTTAATTTTGAAAATCGGTTTTCTGGACATAGTTTCTAGACACCTTTAGCTATAACTTGACTATAGCTAAAATAGTTTTCTGAAAATAACAGTTGGTGTACGATTTTTTTTGTCAAACAGTACAAATACGAGTTTTGTACCGTTTGACAAAAAAGTTCGTACACCAACTGTTATTTTCAGAAAACTATTTTAGCTAAAGTCAAGTTATAGCTAAAGGTGTTAAGAAACTATGTCCAGAAAACCGATTCTCAAAATTTAATTTTGAACTAGTCTTGTATATTACACTTTTGTCCAAAAATC
Source organism: Sweltsa coloradensis (assembly GCA_024449915.1). NCBI lineage: Eukaryota > Metazoa > Arthropoda > Insecta > Plecoptera > Chloroperlidae > Sweltsa > Sweltsa coloradensis. Next base: position 13,038 of record JAMZAV010009766.1, read on the forward strand.
TAAATATAATTTCCAAAAGTGAGGTTATGTCCCGCCCAAAAAAATTCATATTTTTTTTCTTATTTTAAAGGCCTTCTTTCATTCAGCAAACTTTTCAGACATGTTTATTCGACTTTCAAATTATCGGCCAGAGGTGGTACAATAGCCTTAATTAAATGCTAGTACCTTGTAAAACTATATGTCTAGGTCTATGCCAAGTGGTCACTTGTTTCGTGGCTTAGGAAGAGCCTAGGCTATATCCGATGTTTTGTGTATCCGATGTACATGTGGCATCGAACATATTTTTATCCATTTTAGGCGATTAAAAATATGTAATTTGTTCCTATCCGCCTATAGCAGCCATGTTAAAATTGCATCCGACGCACACCCACCAGTCACCCAAAGTTTGTATAGACACTGCGCCTCATTACGTATATGATTGTATTAGTATTACAAATGACTGGTCAACAATCAACACTTGTTGCAGTGAGAGACAGGGCATGGTTTTTATGGATCAGTAGATATTTAGGCTAGTTCTGTTAGTTCCCTCTTACCCTGCCTGTCCATTAAACAAGTTTTTGATTCGCTCTATTAGGCCATAGCGCTACTCTACAGCCCTTAGTTCAACTGCAAACCACAAATTCGTAAATACATTATTATTGCATGAACACCTACTACATAACACTTCAAGCAAACTCTTTGATAAAAATCTCGCTCTTATCGCAAATCGGTCTTCATTCATTCAATTCATGTTGTTTTTAAATAACAGTTCATTTGTATTTTATTTAAGTTTTTCACGTGTCAACCTGCTGTAAGGTGTCAACAATCATAAGACACACATACAATAGAAAGTGAAACTAATTCAACGATGGTTACATTAAACCAATCTAGCAAGTAATGTTTTTATTAATCAAACTATTGTATTGTTGTGGTATAAATGAAGAAAGACTCTGGGAGGATAGAAAGACATGGAGAGAACTGGTAGAAATGGCTGTCATTGAAGACATCGAAAAAGATGTGGAAGTGTTGAGCCTGGCTAGCAAGCACTGAAAGTCCACAGCCCGAGAAACTGGTGATACGTCACCCCCGGCCTGACTTTTGTTGGAACCTGTTCGATTATTACTAGGGAAACGCCAAAGTCGTTGTTAGACGAGTGAGTGAGACATGTGTTGAGTACCCGGTAACATTACTTTTTTCCCCTACCATAGGCCTATCTAGCCTATCTTAGGCTACAGTGGCGCATTATGGCCTTACAGTTGACGCGCCCTTATACCAACTAAACTTAAAAACACTATTATTTATACGAATATAATTATCAAACTTAAATATGCAAATGTTCCCGGGTACTCAACACATGACTCGCTCACTCGTCTAACAACGACTTAGGCGTTTCCCTAGTCTAGTTGGCTAAGGCGCCCTTATAGCCGAAATGTGGCAGACGTGGGTTCAATCCCCTGGTCGGGAAAGATTTGTAATTTCTGGATTGTATTTTAAAAATTATTAAACATGTTTTGAAATGCATATAACGCAGTGTAGTCCATCATCTGTGACAATACTATGGAAAACATAGCCAGTATACGAAATACCGTACAAATATTGCAAGGTTTACTCAATCTACGAGCGGAGTTTGGGGTACCTTGACGTTCAACATTCGATAGACCTTGCATGGGCACGGCATTTCACAGCCAGGTAAATAACAAACAAAAAATATTTTTTCAAAATCAAATCCAATTGTCGTTAAAATAATTTCTACACATTGGCAGTCTATTTTTCAGTTTATTATTTCTTGTAGGTTTATTAATCGAAATGGATTGTGCTCATTTTGTTAGCAGTTCTCAGTTACCTGGTCACGGATGTCTGTTTAAAATTTCATCTCAATCTATTTGGCCGTTCGGCCGTATGGGATCGGACAGACAAACATACAGACAATGCTCACGGCCAAGGCCCGATCGAGTAGCGTTGGGAATTAAAGACTACGTTCGCTGCGCTCACTCGTCTAATTACTTTGTTGTGTGCGTTCCTTTTTCGGTAGCCATAACCCCCAAATACAAAAAAATTGTAAAAAAAAACGGCAGCCAAGCTCTCCTTCAAAAGTCTTCGGCTGTGAATGTTGTGAGATATAGAAGTTGGGCCAATCTTTTCATTCTTCCACCCTATACTAGTTTCGCATTGAAAAGGAGTAAGATCATTTCGCCTGTTGACGAGCGCCAAGCCAACCATTTTCATGGTAAAAAAAGTAAAAATTCTAAACTAAAAATCTTTAAAAAAATTACTTGGCCATTGAATTTGGTTCATTACGAGAACTTTCTTTCGGGGCGGCGTGTGCAGATAGCTGAAAACCCTCTAGCTCGGGTAGTAGTATACAGGGTCGAGTAAGTCGTTATGCAGTCGCGTGCGCTAGGCTGCGGGCGAACGACCGTCGCCCTAGATGGAAAATGTACGCCTAGCTATCATAGCAAATTTCATAACAGATTTAATTTCGGATTTAAGTTAGAAGGACTAGACACTAATAATCGAAGCCAAGAGTAGAAGGATATATTGGTATCTTTAATTAGTCTCTCTCGTGTTTTTAGTTTATTTGGATAAAGGGTGCGTCAACCGTTAGGTCATGGGGAAGAAAATTTGTAATGCTATTCAGAACCAACCACGGGTTGGGGAGAAAATGAGGGGTTCTCACATCGTGGTCGTCACTGTATTTGTCTTCGTCGTCGTCGTCTTCGTCGTCGGGGAGGTCGTCAAGGGAACGGTTTTAATTTTTTATTTTTTTTTATTCAGACACATTAAACAATGTTGGCCTTATCGTCACCGACGACGATTGCCAGAACTCGCCTCTAGTTTCGAGGGTGATGATGTTTGCGTTGTTGTAGTTGAAGTACTTTGACAGGACTTGAGTCCACAGCCATCTAGAGCATGACATCGTTAGCTAAAACATTTGATGCTGTAGTCAAGGATACTGTAAAACACCCTTGGTTGTAGCTTGTCAACTATTTCCCCCTACAAGTTGTTCTCATCAATACAGAAGATGATTCCGAACCCAGCTTTTTCTCCTGACGATGTGACAGACGCATTCTGTGTGATGTCCGTGCTCCTCAGTCACTGCTCCAATCTTCTCGTGGTGGGTATCGCCAATGAAGAGTTTTTTAAAGTCCTCGAACCGACGGTGAACTCGGTGTTGATTTCGCTCGCTGGTGCTCTCTTGATAGCGAAGAAGAACTTCTACCCTGTATTGCCGGTTACGACGAACCGGGCCCTTAGCACGGGTCTCAAGGTAAACTGAAAATACGTAAATTAATTTATTAAGTTCGTATGGTATAGGCCTAATGTTAGGAATTGCACTTACATTGAAAAAAACAAGTGATCAAAAACTGGCCATACCAACCGAAAGAGTGCCAAAATTGTATATGAGTTTCCTTATGACGAAGCCACTACTCCGTCTGGGCCCGAGGTAGAATTGCCTCAGAGCACGGCTCTGTAAGGCCCAGTTCCCACATACGTGTTTGACGATATCCTGATTTGTTATAGCCCTATGTAAATCAATCCAGAAATTAAAAAATTCCATCCCAGCAGGGTAGTAATGTTAGGCCTAGGTAGATGTTGGTTAGTAATGCTTTAGTGGCCTGTCATAATGAAACGTCTGATTGGTCCGTCGTAAGAATTTTTTTCTTATAACAAATTTCTTAAGACTAAAAACAATAACAATTTAACACGTATGTCCTATCTCCTTGTTCCAAAACCAATTAGTGGGAACTGGGCCTTACTCATAAAAGGCGAGGAAAGAGACAAAGTCCATCTCACAAACATCACCTGACCCTACATGACTCGCCGAAACTAGAGGCGAGCCCTGGCAGTCGTCGTCGGTGACCTCCCCCTTGACCGTGGCTGGTTCTGTGCATAAGTTCTTCCAGCCGCTCATTCTTCCAGCCGCTCATGTTCTAGTCTTGACGTTTGTCAACATAGGCCTACATATACGATAATAATTCATTTCTGTTCCAGGCTTGTGCGACTATACTAAAAATAAACATATTTTTAACCCTAATTTGGTTCCCGTTAATGAACTTCATGCAAGATTCGATGGAGACGGCCAATGCCGCGGTGAGTATCGGTTTATTCATTTTTATTTGTTGGCCTATTATTTATTTGATAGTATTAATTAATAAGCATTATAAAGAGTGAGGTTGTAACTATGCCAGGAGAAAGGGACACAGGGAATTATCAAGCACAGATAAACATTAGAGGAGAAACCCTGAAAGTGGTGGATAGTTTAAGTTATCTAGGAAGTGAAGTAATGGAAAGTAGAAAGATTAAAAAGGAGATTAACATCAAAATAAAAAAGGCCAGTAACTTTTACCAGTGTGTGAAAGGCCTGGTGTGGGATAGGGAAATACCCATCCAGTGTAAGATGACACTATATAAAACTTATTTCATAGCGATCCTTACATATGCAGCAGAAACCTGGACAATGGGAGATCGAGAGGAGAGTCAGATACAGGCGGCAGAGATGAGATTCCTGAGGAGCACAGTGGGCAAGACGAGAAGAGATAGAATAAGAAACACGGACATTAGAGAAATGCTAGGTGTAGAAAAGTTAAGTGACAGAATAGGAAGGACAAGGTTGAGATGGTATGGACATATGAAACGAATGGGGGAAAATAGGATGCCCAAGAAAATGTATGAAAGAAGGATTAAAGAAGGAAGAAGACGGGGTAGACCAATGAAGAGATGGAAGGACATCGTAGCAGGAGACTTGGAGGCAAGAGGAGAAAGCTGGGAAGATGTGGAAGAGATACGATTGTGGGAGGATAGAAAGAAGTGGAAAAAATTTTGTTGATAAACCCAAGCTGACCCTGCCAGAAGCAGGAAACGGCGATGGATAATGATGATTCCCCTGGAGCCTATAGCCTGCCTAGACGATCCGAATCAGCTATTTTTAATTTGTAACAATTTATCTCTCCGTTTTTCAGATACTAATGGTAAACAATCGTATCGGCAAATTTAACGTCCTTGAGGGTCTGGCGGCCCAGCTGGCTTCGGAGGAGAATGCTGAGATCTTGAAGTTGATATGTACATTTCTCTTTGTTATGTGGGTGCTCAGAGAAATCTACTTTCTACAGTTTCTCCACCGGTAAGAACCCAGGTGGGACTTTCGTTTTAAAACTATTGCTTAACTCTTTTTTTGTGAAATCATTAACTTTGACTTTGATGTTGAGGGTTGTTACGCTACATAAGAAATACTTAAAACATGAAACACAATTTTTATTTTATTTTTAAATACTAGGTAGCACCATTATTTTCCGCAGGCGGCTAAAGGTGACAACAAATATTGTGTGGCTCGTTGGTCTTGTGGTTAGCGAATCTGCTTCCAATGCAGAAGGTCCAGGGTTCGATTCCCGCTAAAGTCAGAAGTTTTTTAACTTCTGATTTGGACTTAAGTCCATTAGTTCTTGTCTTAGGAGTTTGTAAACGGTGACTTTGGAGCCGTCCTAGCAACGAAGCACATAATAAATTTCAGAGTTGTTCTGAATCGGCCTTGTTGATTCTGGCGTTGATTCGCGGGTGTTCGCACTGTCCATACCACTGATTGTTATATTTCCTATTAAAAAAATATCGATCTTTGGTTGGTTATCGCTCACTCGTCGATTGCGTCGGGGCCTGCAGGGTTGGCTTGGTTGCTTTGATTTAAAGTCCCCCACTGAAAACCAGTTATATAACTGAGTGGGTAGACTCTAAATAAAATTTATTTATTTATTTATTTATTTAAGGATCGTTTTATTTCGGGACACACTTGGGCGGTAGCCTACTCGTCACCCCTCTAAAAATACTTTTTAAAAATGCATAAAATACGAATATTTTCGCCGTTGCAACTTACTCCAACCATTTTGGGGATACTTTGTACGAAAACAAACACTTCTTGGTCGTCATTTTCCAATATGGCGGCTAAAACTTCAGTCTGGTAGTAGTAAAGGTTCGCTGTATAATCATTTACGAAATAAAATAAAGAGACTCCAGTGATTTCAAAGTTACATTTCAACAACGATCTTCTGGTTCTGTTACAGATTAATATTCCAGACCAACCTCCTGTTGAACAGTTGATCATCGGGGACATACTTCTCTGGCCTGACTCATCGACTGAATTTCTGCTCTGGAGAAAAGATACAACTCGCAACTGAACCAGCCTTTGAAGATAAGTTTAATTACTATTTGTATGTTTAACTTGTTTTGTGCTTTATAGCTACAAATAAATATCTTGATGCTCATATGTCTGTCTTGATCAGAAAGATTCGGTTGGTGTGGGAGAAGGAGAGATGGTCTTAGTGAAAATATTAATTTTATATTTTATTTTTTAATTGGCTAAGTAGTTTATTGGTAGTGGATAGGAGTATAATTACTTTTATGATTGAATGTAGGCATAAGTAAAATTAATGTGCGTTTGGCATGTTCTCAAACTTATTTTGCAATTTCAGTTTAGGAACAATATTATAGGCGTAATAGTAAATCATTTGAGAATTTCAACTGGGATAACTTCTGTAGCCTACCTGAAGCAGAATAAAACGATAACACCAACGAACCCAATTAAAAAAATAATATCCTTTATTACCTATGTATTGCGTTTTTGTAGGATATGGGCTATAACATAAACATTACATTATCAATGTAGCACGAACACTTTTTATCGATATATGCCTATGGACATATCATTACTTTATTTGTGAAAGGAAATAATATATAACATAATAACAACATATTTATATATCAAAATAGTGGGTCTACTTTTATTAATGTAATGTATTGCTGAAATAGGCTGAAATAGTATTGCCAAAAATGCATTACGATATTAACAAATCAAGAATAAGTAGGCGTAACCAAGACCCTCCGCCATTTTCTTATTAATGTTATTTCGATACGAATTCTAAACAACGATCTCAAAAATAATTCAAGATATCGATATCGTATCGAAAAAACGATTTATTATATATATATATATATATTATTATATATATATATATATTATATATATATTATATATTCGATTCATTCATAAATGCATTAATATCCTTTTTATTTGTTATCAAATTTGTTGAATATTTAATGCATTGTTGTAATATTACTATTCAAATATTACTTAAATGTAGTTCATTGTTGTGTCTGCATCTATGTAATTAGATTTTTAGTTGTCATCCTTTGTAAATCAGTTTTTATAACTGAATAGGATAGACGTTAAATAAATAAATAAATAAATAAATAAATAAATAAATATGCCTTGTCGATGTGCATGTGCATATGAATAAAACTACGGTGGCTTGTTGTTCAGTGGTTAGAGTCCCTGCATCCAATTATTCAAAAGGTCCCGGGGTCAACTCAAGATAAGAAATATCTTCCTACCTAAATCCGTATTGAGAGTCTACCCACTCAGTCACACAACTGGTTTTCAGTGGGGGGACAGTAAACCAAAGTGACCAAGCCAACCCTCCACGCCCCGACGCAATCGACGAGTGAGCAATAACCAACCAAAGATCGATATGGTAAAACAATTTTAGAGTAGGTCAGGTTTAAGATCATGATGTTTTTAGGACAATACACTACTAAAAATAAAACAAAGATTACGATATATCAAAGGTTAATCAACCTTAATTAAACTTATCATGGCTGTCATTAAAAACCTGATGAAGGAGATTGAATAACCTTTGAAATATCGTAATCTTTGTTTTATTTTGAGTAGTGTATAGTCCTAAAAACATAATCTTATATCATCAGTGGTATGGACAGTGCGAACACCTGCGGACCAACGCCAGAATCAACAAGACCGATTCAGAACAACTTTAAATTTATTATGTGCCTCGTTGCTAGGACGGTTCCAAAGTCACCGTTAACAAATACCTAAGACAAGATCTGACGGACTTGTGTCCAAATCAGAAGTTAAAAAACTTCTGACTTTAGCGGGAATCGAACCCTGGAGCTTCTGCATTGGAAGCAGGTCACTTCACGTTTTGTGTTGCGTGTGTGTAAACGGTAGACAACTTTAGAGCCGTCCTTGCAACGAAGCACAAAATACGTTTCCAAGCTGTCCGAATTGTTTGTTCTGTCGTCACCTGCTGGTATGATCGTGTCCATAGAGTTAGTTGATGTTTCTTATTTAAATTTACCGGTCTCTAGTAAGTCATTGACTCATTGTTCGCTCGTCGATGGCATCAGCGCCGATAGGGTTGGGCTTCGTCGGCTTTAAATGAAAGTTCCCCCCCCCCCTCACCGCCAACATCGAAAGTCAGTTTTCTTGCTGAGAGGCTGGACTTAAAATACGAATGTATCAATAAATTAATTTGTTTACGACTTATATATCCCAAAATAAAACGGCAAAAAATAGTAGGAAGGTTTCACTTGGCAAAAATGTTCATAAGGTCAAAGAAAAGCGATACAGAAGGGGAGCCACGAAAAATGTCCCTTAGGATTCAAAATGGCGGCCATGAATGAATAAGGCCTATTATTTACCTATTTTTAGTGTAAAAAGACGGTAAATAATGTTAGGAAGGTGCTACATGGCAAAAAATATTCTTGAGATGTTAAAAATGGTATACAAGGGGAGCCACAAAAAAATGACCCCTATGATTCAAAATGGCCGCCATGTTTGAAAAATATGTATTATTTTACTTTTTGGAATATAAACATACTGAAAATAATGATAAAAAGATGCCACTTAGCACTAGGCTCTTCTTAAGATTATAGAAAAAGTTTACAGAGGGGGAGCCAAGAACAATACCTCTTACAATTCAAAATGGCGGCCATGAATGACAAGGTGTATCAATTATCTTCTGATTTTTAATGGTAAAAAGGCGGAAAATAATGATAGGAAGCTGTCCATTGGCAAAACATTTCTTAAGATGTCAAAGAAGGTTTACAGAGGGGGAGCCAAGCAAAATAGCCCTTACGATCCAAAATGGCCGCCACGAATTACAATTGCGTACCTTTAGTCTACAATTTTGAATGTTAACAGACGGTAAATAATGATAGGGAAAGGGGCCCCTTGGCAAAAATACTCTCAAGGAGTTTTAAAAGGTGGGGGGAAAAA
>JAMZAV010009767.1:0-25101 GCA_024449915.1 Sweltsa coloradensis
TTTGTGGGTCGTAACACATGTTAAATGATAGGACAAATATGCAGTCCTAATGGGTTTTTAAACCCAGTTAAAGGAATATAGGCTAGGCTCCTTTTTTTTAGAGCCTGTCTTTACAGACTCAAATTTACAAAAAAAAAATGTTTTGGTCTAGGCCTATTTTTTTTTCAAATTTGAATTGATCTAAATTTGTTAAAGAATTTTTTTGGCTTATGAAATTTATACCCGTCATTAGCTCTTGTCTTGTTTTTATATTTTGTATTAAAAAAAAAATTGTGGTTACCTTATGACTGCAAAAAATTCATAATAAATTTGATCCACAACTAATCCGGGGACTGGTAGTTGGATCAATGCTGTTACCGGGGCGTCCCAGAATAAAATTTTATCGGGTTTCGCTGCATCACTATTATGAAACATATAAATGAACCCCTGATATCAATTTGAAGAGTTTTAGGTTGATTGTCCACAACTGATACCCAGGTAGCAGTTCGGGATCAAAGCACTACTTTTTTTATGGCTCTTTTAGTACCTTCGTAAACTTTTTTTATTTTTTCTTTTGCAACATTGTCGGAAAGTAATCAAAAGATATAACCCCTAGTTGTGGGAGAAAACCCAAAAAAATTCCTTGATACTCAAAATTGAAATATTGCTTAACCCGACCCAGAACTATTTCCCCTTTACCCTAATTTTATTCTAAACACACTTTGCTAGCTCTGACTTCCCTTGAAACATTAAACAATTCAATTTAAACCATGTAATGCACTCTAATGTTTTAATCTTTCCATCAATTTCTATTTAAGCTCTGAACAAAATTTATGAGTCATAGCATTATCATTTAAAAACGGAATTCATTAATAAAACAAATTAAATAATATTGTATGCTTTATTTGCATGGAAACGTGTGCTTAAAGATTCCTCTGAGGGCTTTTTACAGCTATTTTTCACAGTCGTTCGCGTTCTCACCTAGGTCCGAGGCAGTGAGAACGCGGAGGGACTATTTCAATCGTTAACAAGTACATGATCGCTCCGAACGTTTTTGAATCGACAACCTCGGGGTTCTCGACGCAAATTATCGAAAGCGGTTAATGATTGCAGTGCTGGCCCTGCCCACGGGCCCTGCCCATATATCAATGCTACTATACCCTCCGCCCTGCCTCTAGGCCTATATTGTTTATTGTATGGTCGCAACAAAATTGCAGATTTGTTTTGAAAGCGCACTTTACGGTAATATTATTTTGTATACCTATTCTATCGATAAACTTGCAAGAATAATAGTACTCCACACATTCAATTGTGTTTCAATATACTAAAGTATACTGCGATAGAGTGTTTGTAGACTATTGCATTGTCGTTTCAGTTTTACATTTTTTATTTAGGTTATGGTTTGAGGCCTAGTAGGCATACCCCTGCCCATTATCAATGCTACTATACCCTCCACCCTGCCCCTAAGCCTAGTGTTTATTGTATTCTGTCTGTATGTATGTAATATGTAATGTATGTATGTATGTATGTATGTATGTATGTATGTATGAAATGTATGTATGTATGTTGTATGTATTTTATGTATGTATGTATTGACCTGTCGCAGACTCTCCCCACATTACCCCCATCATCTTCCTCCTACCTCCACCACCTAACCTTTCCGTAACCTCTCTTGCCGCCCTACATTGCACCTTCTCTGGGCCTGGGCCTATATCTCCAAAACCTCCCAGTCTATACGAATTCCCATTCTGCCGCCTCATAACCCAGTAAAAGTCTATAGGCTATGTATAATATAACCACCACACGCCTAAATACGCCCCTGGTAATGACGAGTTGTTTTCAGGCGTAGGCCTAATTCAAATCCTATACTCCATATAGCCTACCCCGAAAATAGCGCTGACGATTGTAGGAAAAAAACATTGCGCGCTAAGCAATTCTTACAGATTACCCAACTCACAAGCTACTTACTTATGTTTTTCTTTTCGAGGGTTTGGTTTTTTTCTGGCGTTCGTTCGACGTTCGGGTTATAGCCCCCACAAATATTAGGCCTAATTGTGGGTCCGGTAGTACGGTTTCAATTCCCTGCTGCTTCAAAATACCCCATCAATAAAATTAATATATCATTTTTTTGATTAGAATTGTTAAAATGGTGTTTGCCATTGTGTTGTTGACGATAATAAATGAAGCGTCCATCTCATTATTAAATCACAAGGGTAAAGATGGGCTATGACGATAGTAGATTTTTTTTGTATGTACTCCCAGGGAATGCAACTGTCAGAACACGGCTTTACCTGGGACAGCATACAAAATGTTTTGGTTTTTCTAACAATTACTCTAGTTTTACTTCCTTTTGGAGGGTATAGGGGATGAGGGTTTAGGGGACAATGATTTTGAAAATGACAACACCAAAACAAAAGCTAATGGAGGTTATCGTAAAGAGCCCATCATAAAAAAGTATCTTCCGACTGACGGAGAAGTTATAGAAAGGTGTTTTTGTGACATTAGGATTGGGCGAGGGACAGAAACTAAAAGGCAAAAAAATTTAGTGGGCTGTTTTGTTTTGTTTATGGAATACGGATATCCTATTATAGCACTTATAATCTGCGTAATTTTGTGAACGTTATGACACCTCAATCACATATTTGCTTAATTATCAGGTAAGGCCTAGTTGGTATAAATTTGATAATTTTATTATTCTGTTGTATTTCTTCCATTCCAATTACTATACAAAAGATAATATATTCCACTTGATTTATGATTAGTTTACATGGCTACAACCGTTTGTGTTGTCAGCAAACACGTTTCGGATACACTAACTGTCAGTGTAGGGGACTGTAGGGGACATTTTGTTTTGATTGAATAATAGGCCTACAATATTAGCAGATAATTATGTGTTTGTATTGTGCTTATTACCATCATCCTCACCATCCACAATGTATCATTATTACGATAATGTTTTTACTTTATAAAAGAGACAAAATCCAGGGGGCTCCATCACGAATAAAATAATTGATGAAGATAAAAAACAATCGCCAAGTCTTCGGACTCATAGGTGTTTCAGTTTTTTGTCCACAGAATAACGAATGGAAAGGATTCTGCTTGTTGTCGCTGGGGACTTTTGGGGATGGGGTAACTGTATTGTTCGTAACCCTTGCTTTCAGCGGCCTTGTCTCCTAGTCGAGTGAACTAGCCGCATTCCTACCAATCACTTGACCGTCCCTCACCCAGCATTAGTGACTACGGAGTTGCTAGCTAATCCGTAAGACCAAGAGCGCGCCAGCCCCTAGAGTCAAGCCGCAAAATGGCATACTATTTTGGTTTTAATTTTTTTGCCTTGTCATTTCAACTAATTAGTCGCTGAAACTTGGCCGTACCCAACATATAAGTTCAATACAACTGTGGAAAAAAAATCCGTCCAATTGGATTAAAACAACGGGACGATAGCCGTAAATCTACACATTGGTGATTTCTATAAAATTTACAAACAAAACTATTTCAGATAGAAAAATAATAGGCTATTGTGACTAGCTAATAAATAACAGGAAAACGCTTAAGTCCCGCCGCGTGGTTGAATGAGCGTAATTGCTGATTGAGCTGCCATGTGTTTTGCAGATTTTCTGTTGTTATGTGAAAAAATCAGAACTTTGTTGAAATTTTTTTTAAATTAAATCAAATTAAATAAAAAAATAACTTATTTTTTTAAATTAATCGTAATTTTAAAAAAGGAAAAAATCGTAATATTGAAATTTTCATAAGAAATACTTATTTGATTACGCTCAAATTTCACACGAATATATCAATTCAAAAAATAAAGGTTCTGTGAAAAAATCATTACAATCGGATAAAGCATGTAGGAGTTATAAGTCGAAGAATTTTTTTTTTAAATCGAAAAAAATCGTAAAATTGCGATTTTCATGAGAAATAATTTTTCGATTGCGCTCAAAAACGTGGCAGTTCTTAGTTCAGAGATTTCGAAGGCCTCTATAAAATTTCATCGCATCGGAGTATCGGTTTAGCCGGAATCGTGTTAACAGACAGACAAAAATACAGAAAGAAAAAAAAAAAAAAAAAAAAAAAAAAAAACATTCCGGTTTTTTTTCTCCAGTGTAGTGAAATGGAATCTTCGCTTCGCTCGCTACGCTCGCTACGCTCATCCAATTAAAAATTAACTTTAATTTTTTAATTTTTTAAAAATTATTGAAAATTTTTAAAAAAAAAAAAAGCGTAAAATTGCGATTTTTTATAAGAAAAAACTTCTCGATTGCGCTCAAATTTAACACTTATCTATTAATTCATAAAATAAGGTTTTTGTTTAAAAATCATTACAATCGGATAAAACATGTAGGTGTTATAAGTCAAAGAATTGTTTAAAAAAAGAAAAAACCTGTAAATTTCGATTTTTATGATAAATATTTTTTTCAATTGCGCTCAAATTTCACACGAGTATCTTAATTCATAAAATAAAGGTTCTGTGCAAAAATCATTAAAATCGAATAAAGCATGTAGGTGTTATAAGTCGAAGAAATTTTTAAAAAATCGAAAAAAATCGTAAAATTTTCGATTTTCATGAGAAAAATTTTTCCGATTGCGCTCAAAAACTTGGCAGTTCTAAGTTCAGAGATTTCGAAGGTCTCCATAAAATTTCATCGCAATCGGATTATCGGTTTAAGCCGGAATCGTGTGGACAAACAGACAAAAATACAAAAAAAAAAAAAAAAAAAAACATTCCGGATTTTTTTCTCCAGTGTAGTGAATGGAATCTTCGCTTCGCTCGCTACGCTCATCCAATAAAATTATCTAGGGGTTGACATATTTCAATCACATAACACAATGGCGTCTAATGGCCTATAAAAATGAGAAAGTGCACAAATCCAAGCCACTTATTTTGCGTAGACACACACCCTTAAAGTTACAGAATAGAGGCCCTGGGGGTGTAGGGGGTGTTTGTTATGTAATAGTGGATAGCAAGTGAGCAATGACTTTGGAGGGAATCAAATTTTGAATATAGGCTAGGCCTAGGCCTATTGTGTGTGTTTTATCTAAAAATTGATGGCCGATTATTTTACAGAAAATTTTATGGGAGTTAGTGATCCCTAGTATTAAGTAGAATCTTGGCCGGGGTGTGTAATAGGTGGGTGGAGACAATGTTCAAGATCGCATAAGACCCAATCAATTGTCTACAAGTCAATAGGACCTAAAATTGGTTACGTAGGGCCTATTTTTGTTTATTTTGAATTACAAGCAAAAAATTGGGGAGGGGGGTGGGGTGGGGAGTGACTTGGGTAGTGGGGGATTCGTTGGGTGGCTAAGTCATAGCCTATCAGATAAATCCAACAAACTGAATCCTAACAGGTAAAGAATCTTTTTTTTTTTTGGGGGGGTGGGGGGGGGTGATTAGTTGGGCAAGATGAGGAAAGTCCTGTAAGGGGGTTGGGTGATGTCACGGTTGGATAGATCCCACAAATTCTCTGGGGGAAATATTTCTTCACTTTCATTTAGTTTCGTTTTTTGAATGGAAAAACTAAATGGGTGGGGTGGGCTACAAATGAGCGTGCCTTGGGAGGAGGGAGGGAATGAGTGAAAGCGGTAGTCATGAGGCTTTTTTTCAATGTTGGATGAAATCTACAAATACCCATTTAGATGGAGGAAATAAAATATTGCACTATCTTAGTTTTTTTTATTATAAATACTATGTGGGGAGGAGAGAGGAAAAAATGCAGTGGAGCCTAAATGACAATGTGGAATAGAGATCCGATAAAATTCCCACGGGGGGGGGGGGGGGGAAATTTTTTCCCCCAAATAATTTCGATTTTAAAAGTAGGATCTATTTCATGGCAAAACAAGTTTTTTATTAGTTTGACTAAGGGGTTAAAATTTATTTTCTGTTTTGGTGGGGGTGCCGGGTTATACAGGCATTAAATTTAGGCCTTCGTATGATATAGATTATTACCTCGTTTTCTCTTCCTTTTGATCCTTTTATCTAGTAGTTTCATATTTCTATTTTATTCACTTTCGATCAATACATTTTTGCATAGATTAGGTACGCCCTCTTGGGGTTGAGGGCGAATAGAATAACAATCTACATAAACTATGGGCTACTTGGTACGCTAATAAATATTAGTTATTAGAATGTGTACATAATTAGAAATAATTAGAAGTAGAGAAGCGGACTAAAAATAGTTTAGCAGGTTACAAATTAGTACATAGCAGAGGCAGGTGACAAAAGTGTGTGTATACATTAACATGCTTGTGCTTAGTAGGATTAGGCGGTAGGGTAGGTACACTACATGAAAATTAGTAATTTAAATTGTTTTTTTAATGGCCATTGGGCTATTGTTATAATATTATTCTGTGTAGCCATGGTAAGGTGTGTATATGGCTTTGACTTTGTAGGTCCCTAATAAATTAATAAATTTAAATAACATTTCAAACCCGACAATAGTGCCCTGACAAATGTTCTAATTTAATTGACAAATGACAAGTCAATAATGGATAAAACAAAGCACAGACTTCAATATTTCACTTACCCTGAGAAAATAGTTTTTCTTTCTTTTTTCTTTTTTTTTTTTCTTTGCAAACTCCTTTTTTCAGTTGCGTGAAGGTGAGCATTTTTTTGATATTTCTGTCAAAGATTAACTAGGCTAGGTTTGTAGTATAAGTAGTGATCTCATACTTTTTCAAGTTTACATTGCAAAAATTATTTTTGTTAAATTAAGAAGTTTTTGAGAAAAATTTGAATTTAATTAATTTTGCGGTGGTATGGACACGTGAGACAAATAAAAACAGAGAGAATCCTGAGAAGAGATTGAAACGAGCATGGTGAGTAGTGCAAAGAGTTGGCCGCCCAAGAGATAGGCCAGGTGGAGAGACAAAATAAAATCGTGAGTAGGTGGCCTTAAAGGAAAGACTAAAGAGGGAAGACAATGGGAATGAACAGAATGAAAAAACTCTTTGAAGATATCCGAAAGAAATAGAGAGAACTACGTGGGAAATGCAGTCTTAACAGCAGTGAAGAAGATGAGTTTGCCTGAGCCTGGCTAGCAGGCACGATCAAACTGATAAAGACGTAGCCCAGAAAATGGTGACTTGACACCCACCCCAGACCGCCGTCCTGTTAAGAATAGGGGGTTGTTATTATTATTATTCATTATCTAAGACAATTTTTATAAAGTGGTAGGCCTACTCATTAATTGCTATGGATATATGTCTAATGATACTACTATGAAAAGCTTTAAAGTCCCGCCGCGTTTTGTTGATGAGCGTAATTGGTGCAGTTACTGCCATGTGTTAACGCGGAATTGTTTCTGTTGTTCTGTGCAAACATCATTACTATAGTCGAAAGCATATGTGGTTTTTTATTTAAATAAATTAAATAAAAAATTAATTTAATTTTTTTAATCATCATCGTAATTTTAAAAAAAATAAAAACAATCGTGTAAAAAATTGCAATTTTCATAAGAAATATTATTCGATTGTGCGCTCAATTTAACACGCGTCCATTAATTCATGAAATTAAGGTTCTGTTGAAAAAATCATTACAATAGGATAAGCTGTAGGTGTACTCATAAGTCCAAAGAACAATATGTTTTAAAAAGAAAAAAACCGTAAATTTTCGATTTTCATAGAGAATCAATTTTTCGATTACGCTCAATTTCACCACGAATATCTTAAATATTCATAAATAAGGTTCTGTGAAAAAATCATTACAACTCGAATAAAGCATGTAGTGTTAGAGGTCGAAGAATTTTTTTAAAAATCGGAAAAAAAATCGTAAATTGCCGTTTTTTATCAAGCAAAAGAAATTTCCCGATTGCGCTCAAAAACGTGGCCAGTTCTAGTTCTGAAGCTTTCGAAGAACCTCCATAACATTTCATCGCAATCGGAGTATCGGTTTTAGCGGAATCGTGTAACAGACACGCAAAAATAACAAATACAAAAAAAAAGAAAGAAAAAAAAAAAAAAACATTCCGGATTGTTTTTCTCCATGTAGTGAAGTGGAATCTTCGCTTCGCAGTTCGCTAACGCTCCATACCAACTATACGCACTGTCCCCGTCTGGGCCCGGGGTGAGAATTTGCCCAGAGCATGCACTCTGGCTACTCGTATAAGGCTATTCAACGAGAAAAATCCAGCCTCACAAGCATCAGCTAGTAGAGCGGAGATATTACTGCCCCGAATACTAGAGGCGAGCCTGGCGATCGTCGTCCGGGGTGACCTTGCCCTGCCCGACCAATTCCCTTGACGACCCCCCTACGACGATGACAATGTACAACACATAGAAACATTACAAGACAATGAATGAACCGCGACGTGAGAACCCCCTTTCCTCCCCTTACCGTGGCTGTTTCTGACCATCAATGGGCGCCCTCCCCCCCCCCCCCCCACCTAGGTTAGAGTGGTGCATTTATGACCTAGACGGTTTGACGCGCTACCTATATCGCAAATAACTATACCCTGATAGGCCTATAGCCTAACCAATAACAATAGAATGTAAAATATCTCTAGGACCCAAAACTTAACTTTGTTTACATATTTGTAGGTTGATTAATTGTCAAGTTTCTATAGTTAGTACTTGTTTACTTATACACTGGTTAAACAGGCTTTATATTAAACCTTATTTCTACCAATTCTGGCACTTTTTCAACTTTTTTCTTTCAAAGAGAGCACTACATCACCATTACACTTTTCTCTACCTAGCCCTATGTAATATGAATTTTGTAGCCCCACCCATTTGCTCAGAATCGCCCACTATTACAAAAATATTGCTTAAAAATCTCAAGTACGATATTCATGAGAATATTTCTTTGGATTGTTAACCAAAAAACTTTTACCGATCTAATGTCAGAGATTTGAAGAAGGTCCCCTTCCAATTTTCATGCAAGATCGCACGCATATGCCGTTTGCCCGGTAGAGAGCAACAACAAACAGACAAAAAAAAGAAACTATTATCTTTTTGGGGGGCAAGTGAAATTGAAGTCTTCGCTTCACTCATCCAATAAACCTCTCACACCTTATATGCCAGATATTTCATATTCCATGTATTTTTCTGCCAAGAAATATGGCCTTTGGTTAGGGTGTCACAGTGCCCTCTTTAAGCCTTTAGGGTACGGAGTTTGGAAGATCTAACCACCACCGTTAAGCCAGATCTTTAATCCCCCTGGCTTGCCCCTCAATCTCCATCATAAAATGATCAAGAGTAGCCTAAGTAAAGTACTGATATCGACTACTGGTAGAGCAGTATAACACATAATTAACACTTCAAGTTTCTGCCATCAAATCACAATTTATGGAATACGTATACGGTCAAGCAAATTAGGGTACCTGTAAAGGATCAGTTTTGACGGTGGCACACTAGTCTTGGAAACTTAAACACTCCTTTTACTACAATTCTTGTCAACATTCACATGTTTGCAAGATGTTTCAGGGCTTTACAAAAATCAACATCATTATATTCTAATAGGATCTATGTTACTAAGCTGTTTTTTTCCTTGTGTATTCAGTATCGTATGTCATAGACCTATATTCTTCGTTATGGTACCCGGTACTTCACGATTCTCCAAGTATGCAGATAGCCTACGCTGAATATCCCATGCCATTCTAAGTAATTCCTGCACTTACTTACTTGGAGGTGACATACGGTAGCTTATTTAGGTTGCAATTTCATGCTACCGTACGGTACTAAAAGTCTACACTTACATTAAATGTGATTGAAGGATATCCAAACGCTATTGTGCATTGCCGGTACTATTTTACGAGTTACCAACATTAGCTTTATAATCGCATATCAACCATGGATTGTCCAGAAGAAACCAAAAAGTTTAAGGCAAAATGATAACCATAAACCTTTCAATGACTAAAACTTCGCCGATTTCGAATTAATGATGGTGTTAGCCACACAACACAGTTAAAATACTACGAATAAAATATTTGCAATACTTCTCCACTCTTGGATCAGTGTTTCAACAGATAGGCCTAATTCCAGTCCATGATAATATCCCCCCCAGTAAACACGGCACATGTTTATGACTGCTTGTCCAGCAATCAGGATCATGAAAGTAGGCCGAATGTTTCCAAACGGAAAATGATTCATTTTAAACCGGTAGTAAAACGGGTGGATCATGACAAGTTGGCCAAACGAAACTCACCAGCAAAACGAGGCGCATGTAACGTTGAAAATTTGTTTGTCAGTAGAGAACGACTCATGATCGGAAGTCCCCAATGTGCAAGTCGGAAGCTACCTTCACACACTTGAATATATGGGAAATAACGAAGCGATCCAATAAAATACCGCTCAACTTGGATGCTCTCTTCCGTCCAAGTTTAGATACTTACATGATTATATAAGGAATAAAAACCAAACTTCTCTGATGCAGCACGGTAAACTATATGCTGCACAGTTTCCTTGGAGACCTTGAGAACAATGGACAAGAGGAATCGATCCTTGATTGGTCGAGTGAAGAGTCAAGCACTCAACCTTGATAGGAGATTCTTGGCAAGTTCTTCAAACGTCTCAAGTCAAAGTTGTTTCATCTGATAAGAACAATTTTAGAAGTCTATTGACGGTATTAGCACAACTAACCAACTTTCAAATAGGGTTAATATTTCGACCGCTCCCCAATGACACAAAAGCAAGGTCTGCTTTTCTAAATGAAAAGAACAAAGTGTATTGAAAGTTCCAAAGATGTGATAACATTGTTCCGATGGCGACACCGTAATTCAATATAGGTATTTGAGGCATTGTGATTATGTTCAACCAGTACCAACTGCTGTAATGGAATCAAAGAAAGGAGATCCTTATGAAAATGATCTCCATTATCCGTCCAAAGCCGTCCTTCTAGCCGTCTCAGAGTGCCACGAATCCGAGTAATAGAATTTGTTGCATGCTTGGAAGAAGATCTCGGAACTTGACGAGCCGAACCATTGTCTTGGCATTCCTCTCTTCATGTTTGGAAACAATCTACAAGTGCAGAAGTAGTACTCAGCATTTATGGGGCCATCCATACTCCTTCAGCACATCTCGGGTAAGTGATTTCTGATATCTACACAAGTATTCAAATTTCACACTCCAGCAGCAGTATAATAAAACCAGGTTGAAAATCACCCACAGCCACCATGTTTATGGAACATTCTCTTCAAAAAGCAACAAAACCAGCCCACTCCAGTGGTTTCGGACAGTTGCTTATAAGATACCACAGCGAAAAGAAAACTGCCTGTGAACGTCGTCATGATTACCAGCACAAGTAAGTTTTGTGTCAGCAGCCAGAAATGATTCCTAAACTTGTTAAAATGTGTCAGAAGTTCCAAAAGCTTGCAGCCCGTCTTCTCCAGATTCACGAAGAATGTCATTTTATCAAAGATTGCTTTTCCACCATGACAATCAATGTTATAGTCAGCAAGGAGAATTCATCAATGCACAGGTACTCAATGCTAACGATGAGGAATTCACTACCCCGGCAGTGCTACGAAGAATCAATCCTGAAGCTAGCTCTTGGGAAAATATCCTCGATTCAATATAACTCTGGGTCACCAATCAGATACCAATATCAACAGAAAAGTATTTACAGCTAGGCAAACAAACAAAGAAAATAATCAAGCCTATATCCTGTGACAGCTTCCCTGAACCTTTTATCACATACAATGCAATGACTGTCATCAATCAATGAGCGCAGCAACTCAATCCGAACTACTAATTTAACTCTACCTGATGGCGTTCGGTCAATACATATCCCTTGAATATATCAATGCGTCCGTGTCAATGGAGTTGAGTAGACAAATTTTAGAATACCTGGAAAGTATTTTATTTACAGTACGTCCTTCTGTTAATGGCTTCTTACTTACGAGTCTATCTCGTGTGTGATTTAAATGCGAACAAGTTATATATACGTACCAGTTTTGGTTAGTTGAGGCTAGTTATAGTTTGCATTCTGAAGTAGGCCTAGGCCTTTAAAACATTAGAGTAATTTGCATTGCGATCGCAACATCATCATTCATACATGTTTGTAACGCTACTTTTTAAAAAGTAGCAACTGCAACAGCTACTGACCTTATTGAAAATAGCTTAAGAGGATGGATTACTCGCGAATTAAAACCACTGCAAAATTGACAGTTTTTCGTGGATATCTCGAGAACATGGCAAATATCTAAAAACTGAATTCTAGGCCAAACCTGTGATTTTGTTAGAACAATATAATACAACACAAATATGTAATGTGATCGGCAATTAAGTTTTTTATAGAATTTTAATTATACATGCATATCTCTAATACAACCGCAACAATAATAAATATTTGCATATTTTTCTTGGCATTATATTGTTCTACAAAACTACAATTTCGTCTATATTCAGTTTTTAAAGAAATTTTTTGCATCGTTCTCGAAGATTATCACGAAAAACTGTAATTTTGCGTGGTTTTAATTTCGCGACTATCCCATCCTCCTTAACTACTTTTAAGCTTCTTTCATTCTTAATAGTTTTGCTACTTGTGTACTACTTTAAATAGTAGTGACGCTCATTTCACAGCTACTTTTTGTGTTTTTTTTTTTTTGCCATGCCTATCGATCAAATTTGGTTTAGTTCATTAAGGCGTAGGCCCTGTTATAAAGCAATGACAATATTCCAACTTATGGGGGCTTCAAATCTACAACTGCCACTGGCTAATGTCGGAGGTTTGAAAGAATGGCCAGCAAATTAGAGTGCTTGGCCTGCAACATTGTTATCCTAAATGGCCGTGTCTAGGATGATAAAGATGCCTCAATCAGATCCATCTACTTATGGAGTGCCCGACACATAACATTGTGCACGAATGTCGCCAACTAACTCACGCAAACTGCGACTTTCAAGGACAAACCAAGGAACGATTCGCGATGGGGCGAACCCACCTGCCCCACAGCCTAGTGTAATATGTTTTCCAGTCTATTACGTACAAAAACTCGGTTAACAAAATTAAACTTTTGTTACGAAAACTGCGCTTTTACCAGCCGCGCACGTGCGCATTATTGTATTGGCCTTAATGTCCCGGCTGTTTCTTCAGTGAGTAGTGCCCAGCCCCCGTGCGGATGCAGGAACTAGTACATCTCGTAAACGCTCAGATCCAAAGATGCGCGGAATAAGGGGCGGGGTTCGATTGAAACTCCAGTCAACTGGGCCGGCAAGAAGTATGGGGAAAAGACATTTGGCGAGTACATGTCTTCGCCTAGATTTGATGATTGATGATTTGCAACGGTGAATGGTTTTAAATTGCATTAGGGCTACTGCAAAATGAGAGTTCGTCAATTTTACGCTACAGCTAACCTGTTAATAGTAGCTTGCTACGCTCTACTACATTTCCTAAAAGTCATCGCGCTTACTGCGTCCTCAAGCTACTAAACAAGTACATGTTTACAAGTATCGCACTACTTAACAACACTGACAATCATGATAATAGTCTAATAGGTTAAGATGGCTGAAATTAGTGTTTTGTATTGTAGCCTAAAATTGATATTAAATTAGTAGGCCTACATGTTATACGAATAGCATTGGTTGATGTTTTGGAAAGCATACAACAATGTTTATTTTTACTCAGACTAAGGTTTGCCCCACTATAGAGAATTGTCTACTAAAAAGTGGACTTTACTTGTTGTGGATTAACCTAATTTGAATTGTGTAGGCCTATGATGCCTCTTGTTGTTAGAAATACATCATACTGTTTTTTTTCCGCTACAAATGCTATACTTTTGAGTTTCAACATTGCAAAGATGCAAAAATTTGATAATCAATTAGTAGTTGTGTTAAGTTCATAGTTGTTATCAAAAACTGTTTTCAGAAAATGTGTCCTAGCAATCCATCTCTACAATATGCTTATAAGGTGTGTGGGTATGAATCCGTTATTTGTCCTGAATATAAGCCACCGTAACCTTTTTCATTAGTTAAGTTGCAATCAAAAGCTCCTTACCATCTGTTTATGGTTATACTCACCTACAGCATTGCATGCTTATGTAATATATTTTTTTCCATATTTAGATAAGCAAAAGTTGGTGGGTCGGCTTATATTCAGGTGTCGGCCTATATTCTGCATATATACGATAATATGCTTTACCTACCACCCATCGTATTACACTGAAGGTAAAATTACCCGTAATAATAATATTCAAACACCCGGTTCCAACATAAGTCAGGTTGGGGGGGACGTATCACCAGTTTCTCAGGGCTGTGGACTTATTTCAGTGTTTGGCTAGCCAGGCTCAACACCTCCGCATCTACTTCGAGGTCTTTCTATGACAGGCATTCCGACCATTCTCTCGCATTTCTTCATCTCTCCAGAGTCTTTCTTCAATAATTCCTTTCCCATGATTTCCCTCTTTCTCCAACGTTCCATTTTATTGGTCCCTCCATCTATCTCTTGGGCATCCAACCTTTATCTTACTCCCCCCATGTTCATTCAAATCTCTTCTTGTATTCTATCTTGTTTCATTCTTCGTTACGTGCCCATCACCATCAAAGTTTCTCTCCTATTTTATTTCGTAAACTTTCCACTCCTAGTTTGTTTCTTATTGTTTTTGCTCCCGTACCGTTGTCTATTTTTGTTAAGGCTACCGAACTTCTTAAAAATTGCTCGGACAGAATATTTTTATTGGGTACCCAAGCTGCATGTTCAGCCTGCTATTTAGGCCGTTTTGTTAGCCAATAAAATCAATCTACTGAAAATATATCTCTCTGTGGTGGTGCTGATGCTATGCACTTATTATTATTATTATTAATTAATATCGAACTCCTATTTCAACTACAAGGTATCTGGTAACATGGGGATGTGGAGGTTCCACCACATCCTTGGCTCCTTCGTGAGGTATTGAAGCCGGCTTGCCATGCCGACGCTTCTCCCACATCATCTTTTTCTTTCCTCCTGCGTCATCTACTTCACTTTCTTCCTCTCCGCTGCTTCTTCCTCAGGGACCTCCACCAGTTTTTGCCTATTTCTTTGTTCTTTCCCAACATCTTTCCCTGTTAATCCTTTCCCAAGCTGCATTTTCTCCTTTTCAAATCGAATTAGGCTATAACGTCTTCCCATCTCATTCTGGACCCTCCCTCTTTTTCTTTGTTTGTTTTCCTGCGTCTTGTTCATACTCCTGCAGTCTATTCTCTAATGCTGTCCCTTCTGCATCCTCTTCTGTGTCCAAAACCACCTCAGCCTTTCTTCCTTCGCTTAAAGTTTAAACTCTCTACTCCTAGTTCTTTCCTCTTCCTTATCTTCGTGCTCCTCATCTTATCAATCTTCGTAAACTCCCATTAACACTCTTTAAAAATTCTTCCGCAAGCTTGGATGTCTTTCTTCTTACCCCCAACTGGCCATGGGTCACATATGCACTTTCATATGTGAGTAAACGGTACAAAATATGCATTTTGTACCGGTATCTTAAAAAGTTTTCATCACCTTGGCACTTCTTTTTTCCAAAGCGAGTTCCCCTCACTAACTGGAAGAAACTCTCTTGCAATACCGAGTACGGCCTTTGCAATCATCCGCATCCTATTTTTCTATCGGCGGAGATTATGCGCCAGCTATTAAAGAACATATGTTGTCGTCTACTATTTCTTCTCCTCGAATTACAATCTTTTTCTTTATTCCCAGCCCTCTATCTTCTTCCCCATAACCATCACTTCATTCTTGTCATGCTTATCTCTAGTCCCAAATTCTCCGTACGTTGCATATCCATTTTACTCCACTTTCTGATGTACCTTTCCCCACGCTGTCTCCCCACCATATAAGTATACCTCATCAACATATATTAAGGTTCTGGACGAACATCCGGCCCGATCTCTTTCCACTTTCCTCAATATTCGTCAGTAAACTAATATTGAAGAGCATCAGTGACGGTAACCCTCCCTTGTCTGAGACCTGTCTTCACTTCACACCACTTCGTTCGCTTTCCTCCCTATTTTCACATTCCTTCACATACATACTCTGTACTCTTTCACCAAAATCTTATATATCAATTTTTCTTTTTTCGGAAGGCATTCCAACTCTCGTCTCTGGGCATTCTGTCATAGCTTTGTGTAAGATCCAGAAAACCCATCACCGTACCTCCTCCCCCTTTTCCTTTCTCTTTCCATGATCTGTCCTTAATTGAGAAAATCAAGTCCACGTTTGACCGTCCCTTCTTGAACCATATAGCTCAGCTTCCTCCCTCAAGCCTCTTTACCACCTTTTTTCTTCTCTTTTTCTAACACTTTCTCTACAGCTTGGCACATTGGCCAAAGTTAAGGGACTGTTTTGTTGTCACGCTTTTTAGATATTGGTACTATAAATTAACCTTTTTCCACAATCCTTTGGAATCTTTTTATCCCTCCAAGCTGCTGTCAACACTCTGAAAACCAGTACTCCCTCTTTTTCTGCTGCTTTCATCATATCTAAAACTACATCATCCACTTCGGGTGCCTTCCCCGTTTTTTCATTTCGCTTCATTGCCGAAATGTAACTTCACGCTTCTGAGAGCTCTTTTTCTTCTCCTCATCTTCTACTCGTCTTCTCCTCTTCACTCTGCCCTGGCTATCTTACGGTAAACTTTTGTGTGTGCTGGTCTTCTTTCCCTTCAGTCCTCCTACATTTAACACATTTCCAAAATAGTTTTTTTTCCATAACGTTTTTCTTCTCCTGCGAGTCTTTGTTAACGGTTCCGTCTTCTTTTCGTAGAAATGTGATTCTAAAAAACTCTCCCCCTTTTCTCCTGTAATGTTTGATCACAATTTTTTATTTCCTTGAAAATTTTCCCTCCAATTTTCTCGTCCAAACTCGCTCATACTCTTATTCTTTTTCTCTATCACTATTTGCTTTAACCCGTTTGTTTCGCCCCACATATTGTTTGACATTTTCCTCACCTCTGTATAATTCTTGATCCAGATATAATAGAAGTACACAGCTGTTTCTTGATCTTCCTCTCTCCACACCCAGTCTCTTATCGGGCGGCACATAGCTTCTTTGACTTTTCATCCTACCCCACGGTAGTTTCCTTCTCTTTTATTCTTACTCCCGTATTGCTCTTCTCCGCATACTTCCTCTGCACTAGTTTTACAATGACAGCCTTAATCCTTTCCATTCTTCATTCGTTCCCTGAATGTCTCCACGATGACTGTCCACATTTCTTGTATCCTTATCCTTTGCCTAAACTTGTCTCTTTCCTTCTTTTCTTTGTATATCTTCCACAACCTTAAATTTGCTGCGCTTCTTTGATCTTCTTGTTGATTCTGACATTTTTACCTCATAGATTTTAAGCTACCAGCCATCTGTGTGTGTGGCAATAATTTATTGTTAATTATTATTATTTATTTTTTCCACTAATAGGCTTATATGGAAGGTTGGCGAAACGGGCAGATGCCCCAGCACATATCTATCTGTACAAACCTATTCTTATGGGATCTTCATTTAACAAATTGCCATACTGCAATAGTATAGACATCTTGAGCTTTTTATTTATTATGTGTATAATGTACTTAAATAAAATGGCAGAGCTCCGCACCATTGATAATTCATAATAAATATACTCTTAATTAAATAATGGATCTCGCTCTCCATAGCTTAGATTAAGTACTGAAGAAAAAAGGTTGGCACAACTAGCAAAATTGAGAAAGAGAAGAAAGATGCATAAGAAAATAAAACTTGGACAAAAATGATAGGTTGATATAACACAAAAATTCTGCAAGGTTCGAAATCAAAGCGCAGAATAAATACCATAAAACATAATACAACTGAATTACATGCTTTTAGAGTCTACTAAGTATTGGTGATATCGAACATAGTACGAAATATTAGCCCTTATTAAAGGATAATGTCCAAGTTATGTATTGTGAAATCAGTAGGGATGCACAATGAAAGATTAAAGAAAAGTTATACTAGGTAATCGATATCAACAAATGTGCGATTATCAAATTTCTGTAATCATATAATTTCAAACAATAATTGTGGGAAACAAATTATACTAAATTGTTCAAACTGATTGGCATTGCATCTGTGGTAGCATGTAAAATTATTAAGTTATTAGTTATTATCATATCACAGAAGTCACGACTACACAGTGGAGAATATGTCAGTCCGCGTAAGTGGTGTGACGTGCTAACATATATCTTCTAACAGGTCAAAGTATTTTTCACTGAAAACACGCATTTCGATAATACTGTATTCCATTATCGATATACTATTTGTTTGAAATATTGATTATATCATTGACCCTATCCCTAAAGTTGAAAGTAAAAATAAGATTCAATTGTATGATACAAAGTGAATGTTACACAGAATATGCCTAAACATTTTGTTGTTCTTTATTTTCATTAGGTTTTCAGGATGGCCTTCTGTAGTTTTGAAGTTGAGTTGTTTTCATTAGGTTTTCAGGATCCTTTGTATTTTGAAATTAAAAAGCGTTATTTTTTGCACATCTCTATTTTACTTATGAAAGCTCAGGAAAGTTACCTAGCACCCTAGATATTGAGAAATTATTTTTTTAATAATGAACCTCTTAAATCCTTCCAATTTGTAATTAAAAGGGATTTAGGGATAGTCTATTCATTAAATTGTTGACTGGCTATTGATGAAAAAAGCTCAGCAATAATTTACAGCATTACTTTTTGTGTGGATGACCATAATACATGTAAGGGGTAGTATTACTGTAACAGTGTAATGATTGTCAGAGTATGAACTTATAGTAGATGGGAATTTTAATTTAGTACCTACTTGCTGTTATCTTTTTTATTATTTATATATAGCCTACATCTGTTTATTAGTTTATTAGCATACAAGGAGCTACCTAATGATTAATTGTTGTTATTTACAGTGGTACTTAAACTAAATTACTAGACATGGTATTTTGTAGTAATCTAGCCTACTTTGAAATTTGAAATGATATTTAATAATACTAACCTTACTAATCTCGTCCTAATGTGGTTTTCATTCATTACAATAGTCCAGTACCCGCTTGAAAATAAAATAATTTAGTAATTTATCTGATGATCATTTGAGACGTGCCATAAGGCAGATAATAATATCTTATCATGTATATTAATTGGGTATGGTGCAATGAAAAAAAGGTATTGCATTTTAAGTTGACAGGTTGCACAGGATCCGCTATAATATCGGATGCTGTTCATCTGGATTCACATTAGAATTGTCCTATCGGGACCCTTTTTTAAAAATGCTTCACGATAACCTTTAGTCGACTTGGTGTGACAGTATGTTTCTTTATAATATGTAGCTTATTGGTAAAAGGTTTACAAAAATTGTAACCTTATAATGGGAAAACACAATGGTATCAGTAAGTTTTTGAAATTTAGAGCTCGCCATACTCAAAGAGTACAATCTTGAAGGATTGTATTACTTTTCTTATAAACACTTACCAAAATATGGTTAAAAAAATTGGTTATATACGCAGTCTACACTTCCGTTCCTGATGACTCAATGTAACACCTTTGCGACGTAACCAAGGTAGGTAAATTATTTTACTAAAGATTTCATATTAATATAGTTAGGAGTAGTAACACAAGCAATGTATTTCCCATATTTACTAGAGGCGCCCCATATGTCTATGCACTTTGCAATTTGTTACAATACCATATGACAATAGAGGGGTGTACATAGAAAAATAGTGCAGTTATTTACCGATACGTATTACAATACTAGCACACATTTTATGTTGGGCTGTCTATCTTTTTCAATACTTAGTCAATAGTTATCCCACTAGTACTAAATTTGTAAAATGCCCTTATGGGGTGCAATATGACCATTTTTGCCCCGGCGCGATGGAAGAGTGGCTTGGATCGCTCGCGGAGCTCTATCTGCGCTGAACGGGCAAAATAATACGGGCTTCCCCAGTAAAGACATTTTTCGCCCGCAGCGTGTAGATTGCTTGGATCGCTCGCGATCGCTATCTGCGCTGACGGGAAAATAATACGGCTCCCCATAGTTAGTCTATTCAATACCGTTACTTTTAGACCTTCTGAGTTGAAGGGTGCAGCTGCTGATTATGTCAGACTTTCAAAAACAGACTTGCATAAATAAATGTATTCTTTAGTTTGATCAAGATGATGTGAAAATGTAGTTTCTTAAAAAAAAGAGTGTTTAAATGGGAATTAGTTCAGGCCGTGATTGAGGTTTATAATTAATACTCGTAGAAGGTTTTGCAGATACATATTAAGCCCACTCTGATTAGAGGTTTAACAAACCACTATTTCAACACATTTCCATTGGTCGAAATGGATCATGTGATCATACACAGCTGTCTACATAGGTAGATATAGGTGTTGAATATCTATGGCTGCCTAGGTATAACATGCTGCCAACGGGATAAAAACATATGTTTCCAGAAAAAGGGCAGATAGGAGGTGTTGCAGCTCCAGCGACGATATAGGTACAGGTACGGTATTAAAGCAAAATATATTATTAACTAACTATTTCTTCAAAATAAAAATTAAAGATTTTGTTGTTGTGTATGATTTTTTTATGTACCGGTAGGCCTACTGGTGTCACTTTTGTTTAATGGAAGTTTTTCTGACACCCAAATAGGAGACGGAAACTAAAGCATAAAGTCTACCGATTATAGAAAGAATTCATGGAAATCAACTTAACCAAGGTGAAGTAATTATTTAATTCTCAGCTTGTTAAACATCACAGATGGATGTCAAGGGTCACCTCCCAAGTCAGATAAAAGTAAAGAGATAATTAAAAAAATACTTGCAGTGCAGAGCCTCTGCAAGTATTTTTTTAGCTTAGTGAAAAATTATACAGTAATACACAGTGGCATAACCAAGATTCATAAAGGGGGGAGGGGTTCAACCAATTAATTCAGGTACTTCTTCAGCT
This sequence comes from Sweltsa coloradensis, assembly GCA_024449915.1. Classification (NCBI taxonomy): domain Eukaryota; kingdom Metazoa; phylum Arthropoda; class Insecta; order Plecoptera; family Chloroperlidae; genus Sweltsa; species Sweltsa coloradensis. The sequence continues at coordinate 20,795 of JAMZAV010009767.1, forward strand.
AGGGGGGTCCAACTTTTCAACGTTTTTTTCTCTCAATAAAATCAACGAAAAACCACTTTCACATAAGAAATAAAATAAATAAAGATTATTACTCAATATCAACAATTTATTAATACTAATCACTTGAAAATATACTAATTAGTATTATACAGAATAATGATCACAGATTGAACCACCAACATTTGCTGTCTTGGTCTGTTTCTGCCACGTTGCTCATTTGGGATCTACGTTCATTTCACTTAGTATCAACCTTTTATCACAAAAATACTCCACTGACAAAACCAATTTAACGTCGCTATTTAAAAAAAAGGACTTTCAATACAAAAGTACTTTCGTTTAAAATAGCGACGTTATTTTAAGCGAAGCTATTTTAAATATAAAGGACTTTCAACGCAAATGTACTTTCGTTTAAATAGCGACGTAAAAGGTTCTAAAGTTTTTTTTGTAAATATAAATTCACCAAAACGTGATGATTCTATTTTGGATTTTTTAATTATTTGACGAGTGAGCGAAGCGAATGAGGATATAACGCCACTTGATCGGGTCTTTGTTGCGAAGCTGTGTCGTTAAATGTCTGTCTGGTCCCATACGGCCGAACGGCCAAAATAGATAGAGCTGAAATTTTCAACAGACATCCGTGACCAAGTAACTGAGAACTACTAACAAATGATCAAAATTCGTTGCGATTTAAACCTATACCGGTACAAGAAATAATGAATTGAAAAATAAGCTTGAAATGAGTATGTTTCATTTTAAGGTATGCAGTGACCAAGGTGTATCAAATCTTGCACACTCAAGGTTCCCCTAAATTCTACTGGGACATTGAGTAAACCTTGCAATCTTTATTCATATTTCGTACTGGGCTATGTTTTTCCATAGGCCTTATTGTGCATTTCAAAACGTTTTATAATTTTTTAAATAGGCCTACAATCCAAAAATTAAAAAATCTTTCCCGACCGGTGGTTTGAACAGAGGTCTTACACATTTCGGGTAGGCCTAGTGGCGCCTTAGACAACTTGACTAGGAAAACGCCAAAGTTTTTTGTGAGCGAGTCATGTACCACGTTTTATCACGCAGTCCGAACTGGCTTGGGTATATACAGACTGAATGTTCAGTTCAGTAACGTTTATCAACCAGCCCGGACAGATACAGAACGAACGCACAACGCACTAAAATGAATCACACGCTGTCAGTCCGGACTGGTATGGTACGATCTCAGTACGGACTGGAATGAAACACTGTGATTGGATGATTTACGAAGAAAGATGGCTGCTAGCATATATTTGAGTTCGCTTGCGTTTATCACGCATATTCCAGCCCGCACAGACCAAGCTAGCTCGGCTTCGTTACCGAGCCGGACTCATCAGTCCGGACTGAGGTGTTCAGCAGGCGAATTCAGTTCGAACTTGGGTCAGTTCGTATGTTTCAGTCCGGACTCAGCTCGCGTGATAAATGTGGTCATGTATTGAGTGCCCGGGAACATTTGCATTTTATTTGATATAAAGTTACTAATTATAGATAAAAATATTAGGGTTTGAGTTTAGTTGGTAGGCCTATGGGCGCGTCAACTGTAAGGCCATAATGCGCCACTCTAGCTCTAGCTATGATAGACTAGGGAGGAAAGAAAGACCCATGCTGACTTGATCCAGCCTTATAGGTAGTAGGGGGAGGTAAGGGAATGTTACCACGTACCTACTCAATACAATGGCTCACTCACTCGTCTAACAACGACTTTGGCGTTTCCTAGTAATAATAATCTTTGTTTACCTTGTTAACAACTGGTAGGCCTATTTAAATATCCATGAAGATTGTGTCAAAAAATATCATGATTTATCTGCTTATGCTGTCACTGTCAGTGTCATTAGTCCGGATGTTAAAGGATATATATGGGGCATACCTTGCATTTTTTGATACAAGCAAGGCACTTGGCACACGTGTTCTATGGACCATACCCTACTAATTTTGAGGTGGAGCCATCGTGATATCCCGTGCAGGGACCCGTTATCGCATGTTGCCTACCCCTGCTGGTTTAAAGGGTTGATTAGCAAAACAATTCGGTGTTTGGTGATAGAAACTTGAAATTTTTACCAAATAGGGGTAACATTAGGCTTAACGTACTGGCAACGGGGAACTTCGGATTTCTTCATCGTTAAGGGATGATAGGGGTTTTTTATTTTGGGGGTTGAACATTTCGATTTTAATTTTTATTGACGACACCCTTGGTGTAATGTTGGACTTCTGCGTTAAAGTACTTCCCAAAATCTTCAAACAAAATGATGGTGTTTAAAATATGACTAGCGACCCCTAATTTGGTCATAATGACCTGTTGACTTAATGACCTGAGTTATGACCTATTTAAAAAAATTGTTAAACATAGTCGTGTGACCACTCTATTTAAAGCTGAGATGAAGTAGAATAATATGTAATAAATTTCAACATGCCATGTTGACCTGTAACCTTTTTCGTCCTTTATTTGACCTTGATAACTGTTTCAGCATGAGCTGCATGACTGCATAATGTATACTTATAGAACATCCAAATGCATGTGATATAATAACAAGTTTATTTACTAAATAAACTCAACATGTAATGTTATAAGGCTGCATTGCGAACGCTTTTTACTGTCGCGTTGATGGATGAGCAGTTTTGTACCATTTAACCCTCTTTTCCCTTACCAAAATTATAAGCAGTCAAAGATGTGCCATAACGTTGTCAAAAGGTTGTTACAGCGCTGAAACATAGTCTAAGATGAGAAGACTAAGTTTTGGATGGTATTAAAAACATCCCAAATAGTAGTCTAAAGTATCTACACCAAAACATTACCTAAACATCGCTAAAACATAGTGTAAACATAGTCACGCAATTCGCTAAAACATAGTCAAATAATAGTTGAAAGAATCTACCCCTAAACATTACCAAAACATCGCTAAAACACGCTAAAACATTGCATATTCATCGTCTCGCACATTGCAAAAACTTAGTGAAATAATAGTTGAAAATATCCATCATTGAAACACCGTGGAAACATCGTGGAAACATAGTCATATAACCAAGTAGTAAAAACATCATCAAAAGGTAGTTTGACAGTAGTATATCCATCTCCAGAACATATTAGTGTAATCATAGCCGAGGACGTCTTCAAAGGGAAGGATTATTATTCAAAATAATCAGTATTGTGAACTAGTCAAAAGTTTAACTAAAACTATAAACTGTTGAGTTTAATCAACATTTTATAATAATATATGGTATTAATAATTTACATTTTAAATTTTTACTGTTGATTTTTAAAATTTTTTCATAGAAATTTCACATTCGAATTTCATATAATTATATAATGAAAGCTGCATTTGACTAGTTCAGTATCCAAGATGGATACTGTTTGTTGATGGTTTGTTGCTGTTGCTGTTCCTGACTTCTTCGAGAGAAAACCTGTGCATTGTATTCCATACGCATATTGGCCCAAATATGTAAGTATTTTTTACTATTCACTAAGTTGCTAAATCATTGTTTTATGCTCAAAACCACTCCCTATGGCCTAGGTGGTGGCATTACACAGCCTCACAGGGGCCCTGGCCAGAAAGCTAGGGCTAGGCCTAGGCCCTAGGCTTGATGGTGCCTGTGCAGAATTGCGGGCAAGTGTTTGTAAAATGTAAAAATGTAAAATGTTGTATAGCCCAAAGTTTACAAAAGATTACAGATGTACGGTGTACCCTAAGTGTACTGTGTTAGGGCCTATAGTCTATAGTCTATAGTCTAGGCCTAGGGGTAGGCCTAGGCCTACCCTATTATTGTATTGGCCTTGTATGTATGTATTGTATTGGGGGGGGGGGGAGCGTAGAGTTAGGCCCTAGGCCCTAGCCTAGGCCGTAGTAGGCGTAGGCCTAGCCTAGGGGATAGGCCTACACAACAGTTTTATGTGTAAACTATAAAGGCTGTGGATATTCGCACGGTCAGCCGTACGACTAGGCCTAGTGCAAAATTATTCGTACGGTCAATGATCTGATTGGATAAAGGCGCGCCGTAATAAAAGTGTCGTCCTTCCGTCGTCCTTTTTTTGCTGTTTTAGTAACAACAAAAAACATCAAGACCTTTTCATCGCTATTTTAAAAGAGAGTCCTTGTCGTCGTCCTTTTTGCTGTTTTGGTAACAAAAAAATCTTCCAAGACCTTTAACGTTGCTATTTTAAACGAAAGTCCTTTTTCGGTTGCTAACCTACACGAGGTGAGGATAAAGCTTTTCCTTAAAATAGCCTAGGCCTAGCACTTTAACGCTTTATCATCAAATTTGTTTTTGAACGAAACGTTTTA
>JAMZAV010009768.1:0-25120 GCA_024449915.1 Sweltsa coloradensis
CATTGAGTTGGACGATTTTTAGCTTTTTTGTGCACTGAGATAATATGACTTTACCCCACCTCACATTTTCGCTTTCGCAAGCCTTTTATTGTGACAGTCAAAACTCGCGTTATTCCATGGAGTGGTATCTTTTCAAAACTCAACACGAACTATTGCAGGTAAAATACACAATGAGCTACTTATTTAGCAGAAAATTGGCAACCATTTAAATTTAACAAACGTTCATCAGTAAAGAAATCGACTTTCCATGCACATTTTAAATGCTACAAGATTAATCATAAATCCACTCATCAAATGAGGGCAAATTAGCACTTCTGCTTGCTCGGGGTCAGGGGGGCAACTGCCCCCCTGGCCCCTTCCTGCGAGCGCTCATGCCCAGTGGTGAAAAACAACTCAGGAGGGGCGAACAATAAACGGGGGAAAATTTTGCACTTCAAGATCATGTTTGGCGGCATCTGCGCGTTTTAGAGCAGCAGAATGAAAGGTAATCAATGTTTTTCTATCATTAAAAACCCTCCTTTTTCCACCAATTAATAAAAATGCACTTAAAATATACCCACACCATATTTAGCATTTTTTAATTTCTTATAATTGTTATTTCAATTGTGACTTAAGTTAGGGCACTCCGCTCTATGATTCTCAATGTTGTTCTATTTTTTTATTTTAGGTTTAGTAACCCTCCGTGCCTTTGTCTTGTTCGCTGAAGAAAAACAACAAATCACATAAAGAGTATATTATGCTCTTTATATTATACTTGTCCAGAGAACGAGATAGAATATAGACGCAGCGCAACTGCGCTACCTCCGATACGCCACCATGCCACCTAACAGTTGACCACTCAGTCAACTGCATTGGCAAAATAGATACAATACAACGAAAGCAAACATCACTGTCTCATAGTGCGGTGTCTTTGTGTCATTAGAATTGACTCGTACACGATAAGATCTTACAGGGCTTACAAAACACAATGCTGCTTTTGCACAACACTCACGAGCTACGCGGGCCCACCCACCCACCCTTGGCAGGTACCGGTGCCATGGCACCGGTCAGGGTATAGGGCAAGCCGCCACTGGTTAGAACTATTTGGCGGTGTTATGGTTTATTAACATTTGGCGGTATTATTTCGGTTTTATTAAATAAAACCATTTTCACGGATCTCTACTATTACTATGATTTAGGTTTGCATCCCCAACCAACTCGCCCCTCCCCCTAAACCGAAGCCTCATCATATTCCGATTGCGTCACCACTGTCATACAAGTTGGTTGGGGGGGGGGGGGTAAGTCTACGTCACTACGCGTGGGTCTAGCCAAGGCCGTCTAGATATCGCTTCGCTCTCATCACGAGCAAGGTCCTCTAGATCTCCGCCACCTGGCGGAGGCTCGTCTAACTCGCTCGTGTGACCACTAGGTTAGGTCGTTCGCAACCCGTTCCACAATGTATAGCAGCCATATTGGTGACATGCACGAGAAATAGAGGGAATTTAAAAAATCAAAGTGAACGCGCGCCCTAAAACTTGATCCAGCAGACCTTGATCACGAGGGCCTCGGTCTAGCGCGCCCAGCCAAGCGGTTGTGTGAACATCTCTTCCGCTTGTGATTTCCCGACAGCCTTGATTTGGAGCCCCCCTCTTCGCGCCACGGCTCGGCTCAGCAGTTTTTCATCAGTGTTCGAGTGGCAGTGATACTGTTCGCTGCTTGTCTTCTCGCTCTGCAAGTCCAGTGCCGCTACTGAAGAAAGCTCGCATGCGATTCTGTGTATTCATCAGGTCTGGTAAGTGGTGTGTAATGTGCATTACTTATTGTTGTTTGTTGTCGTCATACAATACATTACGTTATGAATGCAGTGGCGGATCCAGGACATAAATCATGGAAGGGGCGATTCGCGACTGAATGTATATCCGTGGGCAAGCATGGTCATAATTCATAAATATATCGCCGCTCGCTACAGGGTGTCTTTAGGGCACTTGCCCTCCCCCCAAAAAAAACGTCTTACCTCCCCGGTGTCTAAAGTCTGCCGCACGGGTAATATCACTAAAATTAAATATTGAAATCACAAAATATTTTTGTAATTTCTTAGGATAACGTGCACATGCAGGCTGTGCTAGTAAGAGCGATAGTTTTTACTTTATATTCAACTGTTCAAGTAATAATAATATCACGATAATTATCACCTCGATCGCAGATATAAACTGTAAAACATCGTTTACAGAGTGCATAACATATTTTTATTCACATGATGAATTAAAATTTTATAACTAACTAAGTGCATATCCTTCATAAACAAAACCCTAATCACTTGAGTTGCCACTTTTTCACTTAAAACATGACGAAATGACCAGTATGGTTAAAAAATCGACTTCGGCGAAAGGGCCTCCGGCGGCTGGGGCTTTGCCTCAGACCCCACCTACCTACCTTTACTACCTTGCTCCTCCTCTGTCCTGCCATTGACTCTTGGCTGGGGGCTTCACTGCGCCGCATTTGCATTTGGTGCGTTTTAGAAAAAAGTGTGAACCGAATGCAATACCAAAACAATGTAGTTTGTGTGCGACAATTTGTTTTGTCGTCATGTCGAGCTTATATTTCACAGCATAGTACAGCAGAGCCCTACATAGCAACATAACGTTTGATCTTATTTTCAATTTAGTAGGCCTATAGCAGACATTAAAGAGGCAGACTGATGATTTCTGACAATATTGGCCTATAGGTAAAGGGTAAAGGACAGTTTTTTTTTACTGGGAGTTTTAAATTAGGATTCGAAATATAATACACGATACACAACTTGTAAACTATGTTGGTATAGCTTCACTTGGGTGAATTGGTATATTATGTATATATTTTTTATATTTCTATTGGCAGAATTCGGGGGCCCTCAGCCACCCGGCCCTGCTCTTGTGCGCACTGCGCGTACCTATAAATCCGGCTCTGAACTTACCTATTTATAAACAAATTAACAACTATTTTTGACAATGCACATTTACTTATTTTATACCGCGACAAGAGTATTTATGTATTTAGTAACAAGTGTACCATGGGTACCAATAGCATTACCCACTAGCAAGTCTACGATCAGCGAAGCGATTGCGTGATGCTAGTCAGAAGTATAATCAGGGTAAAAACGTGAAAATATGTGCATTTGAAAAGCAAAAATATGTTCACATATTATTTCCTGAAAATTCCACCACATATCACAATCCGTTTGTCCGGTAGAGAGCAAACAAACAGTGTCCGGTAGAGAGAAATTAAAGAGAAATTGAAAGAAATCATACGAGCTATAGGCCTATATTTTTCTCCGGGTAGTCATAATATTGGGAGTCTTCACTACTCTTATCCAGCCAGCTCGGTGAACGAAGCTAGAGAAAGGAACGGAAAGGAACACATCAATAATAATTGTTGCAATATAGCGCTGCCGTTTGAAATGGATTTACTTTAGAAATATATAGACACTTTCCATAATGAATTATTGCTTGATTATGGTTTGGAGACCGCTCGATTTACTTATCTTTATTTTTGTACCACCCGATATTCGAATCTAGATTACACCGTGTCCAATTCACTCCCAGGGTCGAAAGAAGAAAACAATATTCGACGTATCAGACTAGGCCTATATGAAGTTTTGAAGGGAGGAGAATGTTGAAGCTGGAAAAATAGACTAGAAATTAATTACACATTGATATCACAAGGCAAGTTCTCAAGAATGTGTGTGCCGACCGACTCTGCGTGGGTCATTCGCCGACTGCAGGAGAAGCGACCAAAAGTATTACGTCATTATACACTACACAGGAATCGGTTATCTGTGCTAGTCTCGCACAATACTCAAGGTCATCCGCAAGCAAGCGCGTATATTGTCGCCACTGATTAGACATTTTTCACATGCTACAGGCTCGGACAACATTCTCTATCTTCTCGGTCATACCACTACCAGGCCAGAATTAATCCCCATAATATGAGATCAAGCATATTCTTCCTTAGTTGTGGTGGTACCAACAATCTGTCACAAGTGGTTAATTTGGGGGCGGGCGCGTCCGCCCACTTACTTTTTAGAAAAGTTATAATTGTGAAGTCAATACAAATAAAAATGTTGTAACACACTATACTATTTACAAAAATCCGATGTATGAGTTGTAAAGTCATCTTCCATAATAATAATTATTACAATTTATTATCTGTTAATTATTATTAAAAGAAAACATTTTGTGAAAATGTTTTAAGGGTCTAAAAGTAGCAAATATGATTTTTTCGCCATCGACCATATATAATAACCATTGGCAGAACTGGAACTTTACTCCAGCACATCCGTATTAGCTTTTTAGTCACCTTTCTTCAGCCAATTATCAGTTCCTGGATACTCTACTGCTTGCAATGTTTGTTTTATAAATTAGGGTGTAATAAAATTAACTAGCAATTATTTTAGTTTAATATCTCAAAATTGGCTATAAAGTACTAAACGAAAAAAACGCCTTGCGAGGCTAAACGTTCACCCCCCTTCTCCCCCACAAAATGGACAGTCCTGGCCTGTTTGAGTAGTTCTGTGGGAAAATTTTGAAGTGGCAAGATATTGTAAACTGACAGTAGCCTACATGGATCTTCACAATTTTATTATTTTATTATTCTACATGCTTTATCCGATTGTCATGATTTTTTCCCAGAACCCTAATTTTATCAACCAGGAAAAAGCTTAAAGTCCCGCCGCGTTGATGGAGGAGCTTTTTTGTAAGTTTTTAGTTTGCGTGGGATCTCTTTACTTATCAAGTGCTTTTTGAACGCATTGTAGGTGATTGTTGTCAAGTTTCTATTGTTACTTGTTAATTGTTATTAAAGACCTCAAAAAACTTAATTTAAAACCTTTATTTATATGGTTTCTGGACAATTTTTTCAACTTTTTCTTTCAAAAAGCAATACATCACCATTACTATAATGTCCATGTGAAATATGAACGTTCTAGCGGCTAGCCCCACCCAATTGGTCAGAATCGGCCCAAATGTCTCGAAAATATCGCACTAAAAATAAAAAAAATCGTAAAAGTACGATATTCATGAGAAATATTTCTTCGATTGTACCAAAAAAAACGTGGCAAGTCTAAGTTCAGAGATTTCGAAGGTCCCCTCTAATTTTCATCAAGATCGCATATGCCGTTTGCCCGGTAGCGAGCGAACAAACAGACAGAAAAACAAACAAAAAAAAAACATTGGAGCTAAATTTTTTGAGGGGTCACGGAAAGTGAAATTTTAGTTTCCGCTTCGCTCGTCCAATTAATATATTAGTGTGCAATTTGAGCGCAATCGAAAAATTATTTCTCAAGAAAATGACCATTTTACGCTTTTTTCGTTTAAAGATTACGCACATCCAACAACGCGCCTGAAAAAGCGATTGCGAAGCTTCCTAGTTTAAGAAATTAACCACTGTCTATCACCCAAAAACTAAATCGTCTTCAAATGATACCGCATATCCCAGAAGTATTTTACATTAGGCCTATTTGGGACCTTATGTTTTTCATTAGGCCATCCGTCATTATGTAGGCCGAACAGGGTCTGACAGAATCATTGAAATTGAGTATATCTCCTCTTATCACTATTATTTTTGTCATTCGACATTACAATGTGTTAGGGGGTGGGGGTGGGGGGGAAGAATTGGAACGAATTTAACGTTCCTTGAAAATGAAAATTTTATTGTGCTGATGGCGTATCACGCAGAATTCCGAAGAAAATACTAAAATTAACAAACTCTATTGCATCTTAACAATTTTTCAGAGGTACGAGAACGTGACTTTCACTAAGTTCCTTTTTTTGACAGAGTACACTGAGAGAACTGAAATGCTGATAAAACCAAATAACTTTTTGCTAAGATTTTTAATGCATTACGTTTTCCAAAAATCTCAATAACGTTTTCTAAACTATTGACCTGCAATGATAATAACTATAAAAAACGCTTAAGTCCCGTCGCGTTGATGGATGAACGTTTTTGTAAGTTTTTAGATTGCGTGGGATCTCTTTACTAATCAAGTGCTTTTTTAACGCATTGTAGGTGATTGTTGTCAAGTTTCTATTGTTACTTGTAAATTGTTATTAAATACCCCAAAAACTTAATTTAAAACCTTTATTTATATGGTTTCTGGATAATGTTTTCAACTTTTCTTTTGAAAAGCAATACATCACTATAACCTTAATGTCTATGTGAAATATGAACGTTCTCATGACACAATCTGAATTACAATTATAGTGGTCCCAACGAAAGAATGCAGGTGTCTCGAAATTGTTTTCCCAACATAAAAAATTAGTCAACTCTATTCACGCTAGCTCAGCGTGGTTCTTGCACACGGAGGAACTCTGTGATCTAGCACAGATAATTTTTGGTTGTGTTGGTAAAAGATATTCTCTTTCATACACTAAGGCGAGAGGCGACATTCCTTTTACCGCGCATTCATTCTAACCCCAACTACTACCAAGCATCTGCAATCTTTCGTTGGAGCAAGTATAAAATTCTTGGCCATTGACTTTTTAAAGTTCTCATAATGAACCAAATTCAATGGCCAAGTAATTTTTTCTATGATTTTGAGTTTAACATTTTTACTTTTTTTACCGCGAAAATGGTTGGCTTGGCGCACGTCAACAGGCGAAATGACTTTACTTCTTTTCAATGCGAAACTAGGGAGGAAGAATAAAAAGATTGGCTCAAATTCTATATCTCACAACATTCACAGCCAAAGACTTTTGAAGGAGAGGCTGCCGTTTTTTTTTTTTTTACAAATTTTTGTATTTGGGGGGGGTATCAAAACTTTTTGCTGTTTGTTTCAAATCAAGGCGTGACATGCTTGTAAATAAAAATTCCAAGAAAGAGGGAAATTTCAAAATGTAATTTTCCATCTAAATTGGTCGGATGTACGGCTTAGACGGAGTTTGATTTACTTCCTAAATTTTTGTAAGAATTAAATTGGTGGCTGCATAGCTCAGTTGGTGAGAGCATAGCCCGGACGGCTATGCTTATGCCTTATTTCATGCTGATAACTCATTAGGTGCCTTCATGGTGAATGCTGGAAATCAAGTTAAAAAATATAAACTGCTAGGGATAGGGGTTGAAAAAATGTGGTTTAGGAAATGAGAATAGTCCGATTGGGTTTTAAAACACATTTAAACATAATTTTAATAACTAATTTGAATAAAAATTCAATTTTGGGTTAGGGCTATGAATTATTCCAATTTTAGGGGATGATTTAGGGGGTGTTGGGGTGGAATATCGCTTGCCTCTCGGCGGATTATTTTTCACATTATTACGAACCACCATGCCAAATTCCATGCTGGTTTCCTCCGGAAGTCTGTGTGGAAGTATTTTTCTAAGAAAAATAAGACCGGTTGCATTGACTAGATGTTTGGGACGTCGTAAACAACGGACAAGAAGGCGACGAACTAGCACAATGGCCAAGAGTATTTTGACTTCAACATTTGGCAGCATTTTCTTGTGCTTATTGCTCTTTCTGGGGATGTGGAGCTAAACCCCGGTCCTTTGCAGTGTGTTCAAACTGATGATCATTCGCTTGCCAGTGACTCATGCAGACCCACCTGTATCGCACATGGATATCATTTACCCTCCTTCTTGCTTTGTGTGGAGATGTAGAAGTAAATCCTGGTCCAGTCAACGGGCAGAACAAGCGTTGCCATCATTGTAAAACTGAGGGGCGTAAAAACCAACTTTTTACAATGTGCTCTGAATGTACGAGACCGTTCCACAATACATGCGTCAAAATACTGCCATCCTTGCACAGGCGCGTAGTAAATGGTACACAGACTTGGACGTGCTGGGAGTGCACAGTGCCACAGTTTAATGATTCATTTTTCATTGCTGGAGATGCGCTTGGGAATTTACGTAGAGAGAGAGAGAGCATGCTTTACCGGACTCAAAAGGCAGGACTAGCGATATTCCAATCATGATTTTTGAGCCAATAACAGCGCGGGCGAGCTATATGAATGATTCACAGTCACCGAGATACGTGTTACGCTGTGCACTCGCTGACTGACTGACCTAGCGGGTCCACTGCGCATAGACCCCGCACGAAGTTACATGAGTGAATAATTGTAGCTTGTTAGTTGTTTCAAACACAATCACTTCGCGATTGTCTACGGTATTTTATTATACTGCACGTCTTTAATCTCTCATTCCCAATAGAATATGATTATTTTATTACACATATTATTAGGACACTATTAATCGTAATTATTCTGGAAAGACGAGTAGGCAATTAATAAAACAACGAATAAAAACTTAAAAAAATGTAACCTGGTACTGCGTTTGTCTTGAGCGACTTATTGTTGAATTACGAATGAAGGAAACGTGGAGACACAAGTGGAATGGTGGCATCCATGTCAAGGTGAAGATAAGCAGTGCTAGGAACTATCAAATTCAATTCATTTTGCAATCATAAGATGTCTTGTTTCTCGCTTCTTACATCGCGGTTAATAATCAATCGTACTCAGCCTACAGAATTAGTTAACTTCGTTTAAATGACCAAGACAAGAGGACGTATAATCAAAGATTAGTAAAAATTAAATCGAATACTAAATAATTTGATTCTCAACAATAAGCGTTCTGGTCGTTTGTATGGTGTAGGAGGGGGATAGTGTGCTGCGTGGCTGTTTACAATAAAACAGATACTCACCATACATTGCAGATAGAAATTTTGTGCTGTGTGTGAATTTTGTGTCGTATTTGATAGATTGAGAGTTTCCCTTACATCTTCTTCCCATAGTATCCAAATACGCATTTACAGGAGTAAAAATTACACACACACGTAATTTTTTTTCACACGCCGTAAACTTTCTCACATTTTCACTAGCAATACTCGCACTTCTACAATTACATTTACCACCTTACCTTACCAAACTCAAAAACAGTAGGTGAAGATAATAAACTAGGCCACAGTCATTTAATCGTATCAGTCAATAAAACGTTGCTCATATTATGCCACATAGACCAAGTACTCAATCATAGATATAGAATAATATACGCGCTACCGGTCGGAGGCAGAATCGCATTTTTCAACGCTTGCAGACCTTCAGTGCTCCCATGATAACATCGAAATGACTGGCCCGAAAATATGCAATTTTGGGAGAAGTTAGATAGTTGTATAGTGTTTGCAACATATTGAACATATTGCTAATTTTTTTCACAATTTTCACCAAAAAATCAAGAAATACGACAAATTTTATAAATTTTACGTACTTTTACGTATTTTCTTTTTTTTTTTTTTTTTTTTTCAGAAAATGGGGGCAACAATTGACGTTCTGTTCAAAACGTTGCAAACATTATACAATTATCTAACTTCTCCCAAAATTGCAAAATTTTACCATAACCAAACTCAAAACAGTAGGTGAAGATAATAAACAAGTGCACAGTCATTTAATCGTATCAGTCAATAAACGTAGCTCATATGCCACATAGACCAAGTACTCCATCATAGATATAGAATAATATATGCGCTACCGGTCGGAGGCAGAATCGCATTTTTCAACCGCTTGCAGACCTTCAGTGCTCCTGTAGGATGTAAGGTACCGGTAATCACAAGAGACACTTTACTGTTAATCTATTGTTTATTACGATCACTCTAATACATACATCCACTCACGGGTCCCTAGTTCCGTGTCCCGTCAGGGCTGCCAATCTCCAAACACTACACATCTCCCCCCATAACATAGTATCCCAAAAAAATCCCAATCAATAGTAGAAGTACCTTAGGACAGTGGGTTTAAGTCTCAGTATAGTCCCTCCACCTCTTAGGCTGCTTCTTCTCCCGGCTCGAGCGTCGAGGCTCCTGGGTACTTCATTACTTGGCAAAGCAACCCGGGGTCGGCGTCTGCTGACGTCCTCCGTCTCTGGTACTGCCCTTGGATTGGGCGGAGCAACCGGGGGTCGGCGTCTTTCGACGTCCTCAGTCTCTGGTACTGCCATTGGATTGTTGTCACTATCGGGAACAGCCTCGGAATCGACGACTGTAGGTTCCTCATGGAACCTCTTCACGAATGAGGAGTTTCGTCGATATTTTACGCCGGCAGGCGACTTTAACGACCACACTGTTGCCAGTCTTCTCAACAACTTGATGGGGCTCCATCCCGAATCGAGAAGCCAGCTTATGTGTAGGTTTCTGCTGGAGCAGAACAGTGTCCCCCACGTGAATTTGGGACTCACGGGCTCCCCTCTTGGCATCCGTGTACGCCTTACCTTGGGCCTTGCGCTCGCGGTCACGGTCTCTTATCTCTTCGTCGTTTAGGGCGTCTTCCACCTCAGGAAGTTTGGTCCTTAGTTTTCGGTTGAAAAGCATTTCTGTTGGGCTCACTCCTGTGGTTGAGTGTGGGGTAGCCGGTACATAAGTAGGTACTTTTGAAGTTCTTCTTTCCAATCTCTTCCCTCTGCATATGCAATGTGCATCCGCTTCAGGAGTCCCCGGTTTTGCCTCTCGATTTCTCCATTTGCTTGGGGCCACAGTGGTGTCGAGTGGTGTTCGGCAATCCCGTTGGATTCAAGGAACTGCTTATAGGTATCGCTGATAAACTGTGGGCCGTTGTCTGACTTGACTGCGACTGGCAGTCCATGCCTGGCAAACATCTCTTCTAGTACAGGTATCATCTTGGGTGCCGTGATCTTCCCCATGACTTCCACTTCAATATATCGACTGTAATAATCGACTACAACAAGCAAGTTGTACTCGTCGATGGGACCAACAAAGTCAATGGCCAAGTGCTGCCAAGGACGGGTCGGGAGTTCAGTTCTGGTGACGGGTTCACATGGATCAGGATAGCCAACAAGTTGACATCCGTGGCAGTTCTTTACATGTTTCTCGGCCTAACGGTCAATGTCTGGCCACCATACCTTCGAACGCAGTCGATGCTTCATTTTAACAATGCCAGGGTGACCCTCATGGGCTATTTCAAGGGTTTTCTTGCGAGTACTCTGGGGTAGGATGACTCTGGTTCCCCTGAGGACAATGTTGTCCACCACGCACAGCTCATACTTAATTATCTCATATCGCCGTAGCTCGACAGGCCATATCCCCTCGAGTATGCCCCTTCGGAGGGAAACCAACTCTGGATCTTTAGCCGACTCTTCTCAACTTCTTTCATGGTCAAAGCCTTAGGAATGGCTTGTTTTGTAATCCATTTGACATATAGGTCATCATGTCCTCTTGTGGGTGGTGCTAGGCCTCCGGGTAGCAATCGGGAAAGTGGGTCAGAAATATTTGTTTTACCGGGCCATGTATTTTTCCAGTTCATTAGGGTTCGGGCTTAGGGCATTCCCTTCCCTGAGCTTACACTCTTGACCTCATCTGTCTCTAAACCAAGTCTCAGAACCCCGAGACCTATTGCTGTTGATTTACCTAAAATAGGCGATTTTCTACCCGCAAACAACGTAAAAACAAGTGGATCGTTTGGCACCATTGTTCAACACGATCGATGTGAGAACTTACCAAGGACTTGAGGGGTGTCTCGCTTCCGTATGCAAAAATCTTCTTAGAAGTCTCCATACAGGTTCGGTTATCTTCTGTTTCTTGCAACGTTCCAGCTCTCTTGATCTAAAATATTGCATGAGACTCCAGAATCTATCATAAGTTTAAGATTGACCCCTCCAACCTCTGCCTTGATAATGACATCATCATCCAAAGAAAAAAAACCCAAAATTGGTTACTGTGAAGGAATAACCATCACTCTCACTTCCTTCATCATCAGCGTTGAGCTGTGAAACTTTTGTGTTTTTTTCTTTGTAGAAGTTTTTTCTGATGCTCCCTCCACCTTGTTCCTGGATTTACAGCATTTCTCAAAATGGCCTGTGCCTTTACAGTTGTTACATACCTGTGTTTCTCGCCGGGCATCTCTCATCTCGGGCTGTGTGGCCTGTGTAGCCACAACGAAAACACTTGTAATCTGGATCATTACCTTTTGAATTTTCGCGCCGTCTGTTAGCATTAAACTTTAAGTTGGCAACACTGCTGTCTCCCCCTCCCCTACCTTCCATTATGGCGGCATGTTGCTGTGACGTTTCTAGACTTCTGGCAATCTCTTTGGCCATTTGTAGGGTTAGGTTGTCACCTTTTTCAAGTAGTTTAGTTCGTAGCTCACTCGATCTGCATTTGGTCACTAGCTGGTCGAGTAACGCCTTTTCCTCGTTGTAATTGGAGAAATCGCAGTTCGCGCTTTTCCCTTAAGCCTAGTGATAAACTGATGAACTGTCTCATCTTCCTCATTTCCATTTTCCGGAAATTATAACGCACGTACACAGAGCTCGCCTTACCTTGAAAATGCACGTTTAGCGCCCTCAAACATACGTCGTACTCGTTGACGTCTTGGCCCTCGCCTACGCCTAGATTGCCGGCACCAAGAGCGACAGGCAATGTGTACCAGATGTTCTGGACCTCTTCGCCAGCATGATGCAATAACTTAAATTTTTTAATGTTATTATCTGTGACGCCCTTGGAGCCTATGAAAATGTCAAAACTCCTTACCCACCTGCGCCACCTTTCGGCAACTGTGGCGTCATCGCCATGGGTGTCGAACGGACGTAGGCCTTGGCCTAGGCCTAGGCCTAGGCTCTCAGTCCACTCATTGTTTCTTATTCCGTATTTAAACTCACGAATTTAATCACTGCACGCGTTAGTGTTTTACCACGTCGCCAAAAAATGTAGGATGAAAGGTACCGGTAATCACAAGAGACACTTTACTGTTAATCTATTGTTTATTACGATCACTCTTAGACTATCAGCTACGTCCCCATTTTCGAGAAGATGGGCTCAATTGTCCGAACAAGCTGAGAGAGGGCTCAAAAATTCGTAATTTTCCCCTGATTACAGTAAAGGCAACCCGGAAAACGAAATCGGTAGCTTTTAGCTTTGAGGGGCAAAAAACGGTCAAAAACGGCAAAGTGTAAAAAGACTTTAAGAAGACATACAAACCTAAACTCTAACGCTAATGCTCACACGAGATCATAAAAAATAAAGATGAAATACAAATCGGTAACTTTCAGCCTTTAGAGGCCAAAAACGACCTAAAAACGACCAAAAAAGGCAACATGGAAAATAGGTTTTATGAAGCCCGATTTAACAATGAGCTTACGCTTATGCCATCACGAGAACATAAAAAAATTGATAAGAAATAGGAATCGGTAGCTTATAGCCTTAGTGGCAAAAAAACGACCAAAAAAAGGCAAATTTAGAAAAGATTTTAAGACGTCCGATTTAACCATTCACTAACACAATTGCTAATACGAGATCATAAAAAATATAAAGGAAATAAGTGCCAGTAGCTTTTAGCTCTTTCAGCACAAAATGGATAAGGGGGCACAAGATGTTAAATCGTATCTCTAGAGAGGTCGCGATGAATTCGATGCTTATCTAATCTGAGCCAGTTAGACGGTCAGATACGTCCCCATTTTCGAGAAGAATGTGCTCAATCGTCCGAACAAGCTGAGAGAGGTTTTAAAAAGACTTTACGAAGACACACAAACCTAAAACTCTAACGCTAATGCTCACACGAGATCATAAAAAAAGAAGAAATACAAATCGGTAACTTTCAGCCTTTAATGGCCAAAAACGACCAAAAAAGGCAACATGTAAAATAGATTTTATAAAACCCCGATTTAACAATGAGCGTACGCTAATGCCATCACGAGAACATAAAATAGATACGAAATATGAATCGGTGGCTTATAGCTCTTTCAGCACAAAAATGGATAAGAGGGCACACTAGAGGTCGCAATTTCATCTAAAATACCGTTAGTTACATGCGTGAGTATTATACAATAGCAGTTTGCACATTGTTTATATTAACTAGAAAACATAACAAAAACTTGTAAAAATACAGCCAAACCTTACACACTCAAAAGAAATGAGATCTAAAAAAAGGGCCAAGCTCATCTACCCTTCCACATTTGCGCATTCTTAATTCATAAACGTAGTGTCCCGTAACAATATCCTTGAAAAGCTTGGCAAAATAGAATTTGAAAACCATTAATTTAAACGTAATAGTTCATCCAATTTCTTTTTTTGTAATTAGTTTAAACGGAATGGTCATGCAAATTGTATTTTGCCAAGCTTTTTAAGGATGTTGTTACGGGACACTGTACGTTTATAAATTTAAAGGGAATGCGCAAATGTGGAAGGGTAGATGAGCTGGCCCTTGTTTAGATCTATTTCTTTTGAGTGTGTAAGGTTTGGCTGTATTATTACAAGTTTTTGTTATGTGTGGGATCTCATTACTTTTTCAAGTTCCATTGCATTTGTTAAAATATAATAATTTTATCAAAGTCGATTTAATTGCTATGGTATTACCAATTAACAATATAATGAAAAAATTTAGTGGTCCAAAGACTTGCTTTTTGTAAACAATGTAGGCGATCATTGTCAAGTAACTATAGTTACTTGTGATTGTATACCTGTGAAAGGCTGATTTTAAAAACCTTTATTTGGAAGCCGGAATCGCTGGGCAATTGAAACTGACGAATTAGACAGTAGTATAGTAGTAACTTAAAGTGATTTGAGCTTGTTTCAAGTCATTTTTTCACCAAGAAGGAATGTTCGTACAGCAACCAATTTGGCATACATATGTTGTCAGGTACCCAAATCCCCTTGATTTTGATAGTTTTTTAGTTCACATCACGTTTCATGACGGCTGGGTGACACCTCGAAATCACCCCAACTCTGCTTGCTGTATAAGGTGCCCGAGTGTGTAGCGCACCACGGCTTGGCTGCGGCGCCCTAACGGGCACCTAGATAAAATACGATTACTGTTTTTAAATTTTGTATTGTGGGCCAGCTGCACCGCACATTGAGTGGTAGAGTGTGACACTAATTATCACTGATCATTTCAAAAGTTACACACTTTACTGCTTGCCTTTCCTGTTGATCAAGTAACATTAACTTTAATTTGACTTTAATTGATTTGAATCGGTTATTTGAGAAACCGAATAAGTCATGTAACCATTGTTCTAAGTAAAATGCAAAAAACGTGTAATTAATCCCCTGAAGTCAAATAATACAGGTTTTTTATGTAGTAATTTAGATGTGGCATAGTTACATTGATTGTTGTGATATTGATATTTATGAGCACGTAATTTCATAATTACGAGGGTGTTTAAATTTGCGTGGACTTATTTGGTTTCTCAATTAAATGGGGCGAGTATATCTAAAAATTAGTAAAAATAAGGTAGTATCATAAGTTTTTATGATTGTTTATTATAACATTAAACTAAATTTTTTAAACTTTGTGTTGTTAAAACTTCTCGACAATGACTCATTTTACTGAAAGTGACTTGTTCCGTTTCCCAAATCAATTAATTTTTTTTTTCAGAACGTATGGACTGACTTATTCGGTTTCTAAACTCAAAGGGAAAATCGACACCCCGTAATATACACAGGCATGGGCGTAAAACATCTCGTTTCTCTACTAATCGATAGGTCTTACAATTCTGAAGAAAATGGCTTATTCGGTTTCTCAAATAACCGCTTCATTTAATAAAAATTAAATAAGAAAGCGCTACGACTTTTAATAATCGTGCATATATAACACATTAAAACTGCATTTTTTATTTTTTTTCTGAACTGGTCCTGTGTGACGAAATGCCTTTTTGCCTTTGGCCGGCCCTCAAAGTTAAAGGGTACTGAAATCGATTTCCACATTTAATTTGAATTTGTATTGATTTAACGAATTTATTGCAACTATTGCAGCGTTTTCGGGCAATTAGTATTCTTTTTGATATAGTGCCTTTTTGCCGTTTTTTGGTTCCAAGCAAAAATCGACATATTTTAATTTACTCATTACATGTTTTGTATTGTCTTTAAATATTGAAGTAATTACAACTCTTAAACCAGCGTTATTGGACAATTGGTATTCATTTTCATATATATTTTACCTTTTACCCTTTTTCACTCTAAAAGGTTAAAAAGTAGTATTTTCAATTTCAGATATTCAGATATTGTTGTGTTTGAGCTTAAAATATCACATTTGTTTCCACCTTTCCCAACGTTATAGGCCAATTCGTAATCCATTTAAGAAATATTATCCTTTTTGCCGTTTTTTGTCTGTAAAATCTAAAAGCTACCGATTTCGCTTTCCGGGTTGGCCTTGATGAAATCAGAAAAAAATTACGAATTTTTTGAGCCCACTCTCGGCTTGTTCGGACAATTGAGCCCACAAAAGTGCGTATCTGATAGCCTATCTAATAAAATACATCCACTCACGGGTCCCTAGTTCCGTGTCCCGTCAGGGCTGCCAATCTCCAAACACTACACTCCCATGATAACATCGAAATGACTAGCCCGAAAATTATGCAATTTTGGGAGAAATTAGATAAGCGTATAGTGTTTGCAACATATTGAACATATTGCTTTTTTTTCACAATTTTCCACCAAAAAATCAAGAAATACGACAAATTTTAAAAATTTTTTACGTATTTTTACGTATTTTCTTGTTTTTTTTTTGCAGAAAATGGGGGAAACAACGTTCTGTACAAAACGTTGCAAACATTATACAATTATCCTACTTCTCCCAAAATTGCATAATTTTACCTTACCTTACCATACTCAAAACAGTAGGTGAAGATAATAAACAAGTGCACACAGTCATTTAATCGTATCAGTCAATAAACGTTGCTCATATGCCACATAGACCA
Organism: Sweltsa coloradensis; assembly: GCA_024449915.1. Taxonomy (NCBI): domain Eukaryota; kingdom Metazoa; phylum Arthropoda; class Insecta; order Plecoptera; family Chloroperlidae; genus Sweltsa; species Sweltsa coloradensis. The sequence goes on from JAMZAV010009768.1 coordinate 16,642, forward strand.
AGTACTCAATCATAGATATAGAATAATATATGCGCTACCGGTCGGAGGCAGAATCGCATTTTTCAACCGCTTGCAGACCTTCAGTGCTCCCATGATAACATCGAAATGACTGGCCCGAAAATTATGCAATTTTAGGAGAAGTTAGATTAATTGTATAGTGTTTGCAACATATTGAACATATTGCTAATTTTTTTCACAATTTTCCACCTAAAAAATCAAGAAATACGACAAATTTTATAAATTTTACGTATTTTTACGTATTTTCTTTTTTTTTTTTTTTGCAGAAAATGGGGGAAACAATTAACGTTCTGTTCAAAACGTTGCAAACATTATACAATTATCTAACTTCTCCCAAAATTGCATAATTTTACCTTACCTTACCAAACTCAAAACAGTAGGTGAAGATAATAAACAAGTAAGTGCACAGTCATTTAATCGTATCATCAATAACGTAGCTCATATGCCACATAGACCAATTTACTCAATCATAGATATAGAATAATATATGCGCTACCGGTCGGAGGCAGAATCGCATTTTTCAACCGCTTGCAGACCTTCAGTGCTCCCATGATAACATCGAAATGACCGGCCCGAAAATTATGTAATTTTGGGAGAAGTTAGATAATTGTATAGTGTTTGCAACATATTGAACATATTGCTAATTTTTTTCAAAATTTTTCTACCAAAAAAAAATCAAGAAATACGACAAATTTTATAAATTTTACGTATTTTTACGTATTTTCTTGTTTTTTTTTTTTGCAGAAAATGGGGGAAACAATTAACGTTCTGTTCAAAACGTTGCAAACATTAAACAATTATCTAACTTCTCCCAAAATTGTATAATTTTCGGACTAGTCATTTCGATGTTATCATGGGAGCGCAGAACCATTACGTTTTGGTCAAACTTTAACCTGAAAGAGACATATCGGAAATAAAGTAGATTTGAATAGATTTAAACTAGGAAAACGCTTAAGTCCCGCCGCGTTGTTGGATGAGCGTAATTGGTGCATTGACCTGCCATGTGTTATGCAGATTTTCTGTTGTTTTGTGAAAAAATTATTACTAAGTCGATTTTTTAAAATTAAATTAAATTAAATAAAAAAAATTTAAATTTATTCTTTTATTTTTTCTTAATCGTAATTTTTAAAAAAAAAAAAAAAATCGTAAAATTGCTATTTTCATAACAATAGTTATTCGATTGCGCTCAAATTTTACACGAATATAATAATTCATAAAATAAGGGTCTGTAAAAAACTCATACAATAGGATAAAGCATGTAGGTGTTAGAAGTGAAAGAATTGTTAAAAAAAAGAAAAAAACGTAAAATTTCGATTTCATGAGAAATAATTTTTCGATTTTTCTTAAATTTCACACGAATATCTTAATTCATATAATTAAGGTTCTGTAAAAAAATCATTAAAATCGGATTAAGCATGTAGGTGTTAGAGGTCGAAGAAAGTTTTAAAAAATCGAAAAAAATCGTAAAATTGCGTTTTTTATAAGAAATAATTTTTCGATTGCGCTCAAAAACGTGGCAGTTCTAAGTTCAGAGATTTCGAAGGCCTCCATAAAATTTCATCGCAATCGGAGTATCGGTCTAGCCGGAATCGTGTGGACAAACAGACAAAAATACAGAAAAAAAAAAAAAAAAAAAAACATTCCGGATTTTTTTCTCCAGTGTAGTGAAATGGAATCTTCGCTTCGCTCGCTACGCTCGCTACGCTCATCCAATAAATTCCCGTGGTCAATACCACATGAATACTTATACGATACGATACGATACTTATTATATACATCATGAAAATTCCACCACAGTCGTTGTCCGCTGGAGAGCAAACGAAACATAACACACATACTATTCAAAATATAAACAAAACACGAGCTATTTTCTCAGATTGACATATTGGAGTCTTCATAACGCAATTCCAATAATAATAATTTTTTTATATTACTCGATAAACGTATCTAGGGAAAGGAACACATCAATAATTGTTGCAAAATACAGCTGCTGTTTAAAATGGATTTGCATTCGAATCGAAACATAGCCAATTTCCATAATGAATTGCTTGATGATGGCTTGTTGGCCGCTCGATTTAATTACATTTGTATCATACTATATTTCCCATATTGGAATCAAGATTGCACTTTTATGGAAATCAATCCAAAAATTAAAAAAAATATATCCACACATTTTCTACATCTGCGTCATTTGTAGAAGCGTATAAATGATGGATTAGGGGAGAAACAAATGACGAAAGAATTAAGCAATATGACAATATTTTGACTTATGAGACTGATTGAAGGAAGGTCATCAATAAAATCGAAACATTTGCAATTACCTACTATTTAAACTTTAAAATTTAAATTTAAAAAATCATTCATGGGGATGGCCAAGGTTGAAAACGGAAAAAATGGAAATAACACAATTTTGACAGCAACAAGGAAAGTTATCTCAAGAATGTGTGTAGGACGTTCAGTGCGACGGTGCGACTGTGTGATTCACAGTGTTGTAAAGTTACTTTTGTAAAGTAATTGAGTTACAGTTACGGGTTACTTTATGAAGTAACTGAGTACTTTTTAAAGTTACTTTCTTAAAAATTCATTACTAAAAAGCATGACGAACAGATTTTTTTCCTAAAAATAATTACACAAACTGTTATTTGTACAATTTTTTTAATATTTTATAACTCAGCTTTTTAGACTAACATCCTTCATTACTACTGCTACTCATTATGAGGGAGCCAGGGATTTCACAACCCAGCAAAAATTTATTTCTTAAAAATACCTGAAACATTTTTCATACGGTTTCATGGCTCATGATTTTAAAAAAATGCAAATTGAAACCGCACCAAAAGGACAAATTTTCCATTTTGTATGAAATCATAAAATAAAGCTTTTTATCTTTTTTTTACCGCCCAATAAAGCAAAGCAAAACCCTTTTTTAAATTTAGTTTTAATTGCAGAAAATTCACGTAAAAAATCATTGAATGACCGTTTTCCACTTAAAACAGCCATTTTGTCAGTGTTTTGTAGTGTTTTTAAATCTGACTTTACCAATCATGCCTGAATTGATTATTAGATTTACCTAATTTAATCGCACAGAAAAGGCAAATTTAGTGATGTTTTTTAAAATAACGAAAATGCAAAATAAACCATAATTTGAATTTTAATGACCATATTTTTTCAATTAAAAAAATACTTTCCTGGACCCCTACTCATTATGGAACAAAACAATTCATATTTGTTAGTTGTGAATAATAATTGCAATAATAATCATAATAATAATAAAAATAATAATAATAATAATAATAATAATAATAATAATATATAATAAAAAATAATATATACAGTGATGCAACCACCAACCCTTGTTCGTAAAAAATATTGCAAAATTAGAAAATATAGTTTTATTAAACGAAGAAGCATAGAGGGTGAAACCAAATAATCCATAAACGCGACTAAAACAGCGTTTGCGAGCTTCCTAGTTTTAATTGGATGAGCGACTAAATCCCTCAAAAAAATTGGGCTAAAATGTTTTTTTATTTATTTATTTATTTATTTATTTATTATATTTTTTTTTTGTATTTTTGTCTGTTTGTTTCGCGCTCGAACTGGCAAACGGCATATGCGATCTTGATGAAAATTTGATCGGACTTTCACAATCTCTGAATAAAACTTGCCACGTTTTTGGGTAGGGCTACAATCGATAAAATATTTCTTATGATTATCGTACTATTACGACTTTTTTCAATTTTACTGAGATATTTTCGTGATATTTGCAAACAGCTACTCGGAATCTTGATGAAACTTTATGGGAACGTTTAAAATCACTGAAATGATATAATTTATGATTTTAGAGACATTTTAAGAAATATTTCTTATAGAAATCGTACTTTTAAGATTTTTTTCCACGGGGCCATAATACGTAATTTCGTGACATTTTGGGCCGATTCTGACCCAAAATGGTAGGGCTACAACGTTCATATTTTACATTGACATTAAGATTATGGTGATATAGGGCCTAGTGCCTCTTGAAAGAACAAATTAAAAATGCTGGTCAAAATTCATAGTAATAAAGGTTTTAATATAAGCCTTTACAAGAATATAATTAACAAGTTAACCATAGAAAAAGTAATGAGATCCTTACTTAAAAACTTAAACTTTGGACAGAATATTTAATAAAAAGCTCATCAATCAACCGGGGGCTGGAAAAAGCGTTTGCGAAGCGGCCTAGTAGAATTCAAGAATTGTTTATCTATTGCAATTTTTCGTTGCAACTAGCGTTGCTTTGGTGTATTGTTTTTCATGTTGACCAAGACAAATTCAGAAATAGGAATGCAAGTTAAGTCAACAGAAAATCTCGTTCCATACTAAAAGTACCAAAAAAAATAATAAAAAAACATCAAAAATTAAAAATATTGTTTTAGTTTCGACGTTGTGATATAATTTTAATTTTATATTACTGAACTGTAAACAAGCATGGTTGGCAAAAGTAACTGTTTAAAAGTAACTGAAAACTGAGTATAATTACTTTTAAAGTAATTCAGTTACAGTTAAAGTTACCTAAAATAAAAGTTTAATTTAAATAGTAATTCAATTTAAAAAATAACTAATTACTTTTACTCAATTACTTTACTCAGTTACTTTACAACACTGGTGATTCACTTATTGGTGTGACCGAAAATATTACTTACAACGCGGGGAACGGTTATCTGTGTTGGCCTCTCACAACACTCATTCAAGGTCAAATACAAGTGCGTGTATTGAGTTTCGTCTCCCGCTACCGAAAAACATCACTCCGACGTCGTCATTTTAATAATATTCGGAGTTCGGCGCGGAGTTCGGACACAAGTTGAATAATTTGAATTCAATATCCTCTTTCACCTTCCGTCAAAAAGTTCACATACTTGGTGATAGCCTGAGGTAGGAAGGAAAACTGATCACTGCACTAAGTGACTTCGAATTTTTGGTATGAGAGGGGTTTTCATGTATGCATGTATTGGGTTTCTTCGGGCTTATGACAATACTATGAATATTATAATAATCAATAGATAATACGCACTATAGACATGCACGACTGCCATGTTATTGTTAATAAAAAAAAACTTCGAATTTCGTTTACATAATATCACCATTGAGTATATAACAGGTTCCATAATCCCCACTCCCATTAATCGAGATAAATAACAAATTTAAAACCTGAAAATAAGTGTGCCACAGTTATAGACTAGGCCAGTTTTAAAAAAAAAATCGAACTTTGTGGCCCGACGTGTTAAAAGCTGCCATTAAAGTGATTTAAATAGATTTTTACACTCTGAATCCGAAAAACATTGTTGGCAATCGCTATTTTCACTTTTTAATACCCTTAAATCTTAAGGGTTGGTTTTGGTCGTCCAGAAGTAATTAAATTGCAGAATCCACAATATATTAACATGAAAACTTAAACAAAATTCATAATATATACTTAGCTAAGATTAATTAATGCAATAAGCTACTTCAAACCTTGAATAAAGTTATTATTGGGGTGTAAAACAGGGGTGCAATAATAAAATAATGCCAGTTTAAGAGTATGCAACTATTTGTGCAACGCTGTGTATCGAGAACTATTCAACGAAAATAATTCTCACTCCCATGCATGTATGCTCGATACCTGTGGAATGCAATAAAGTTTTTCCAAAGAAAAGTGTGCCAAAATGCCAATATTACAAACAATATCAAGCCGCACTCCCACAAGCGCCAAGCCGTGTCACTATGAGACGAATGCGCTCAGCTGATTGTGCGTCTACAGCTGAATGTAATAATGTAATAATTTTCAATTATGTTAGCAGTAGTCAATAACACGAAATAATTTCCCTTTACATATTGTTTGGAATGTCAGCAAAATCATGGATAAAATAATATTTATAATTTATTTCTTGAACAATTAAAACCATATAACATTGATCACAACAGCACACGCAAGCTTATTATTTTTTTTAGTTGTCCAAATAAATTCCTCTGAGTAGCCGCCCAACAAGAGATCGATGAACATATTATTATCTAGAGATACCAGGATACACTTCAAAATTTTATCTTCATTGACTTCCAATGATCGAGCACCGGCCACCGATTATCCAACGATAATATATCTACGCGGAAGCGAGTAACAACGTGAACCATACTCATTAGTTCTTCGTCGAAAGGTTTTGATTGGTTAAATGATGTATAATCTTCGGCGGTACCTCGATCAAACTCAACGACGCTCGTATTTCGTGGCACAAAATAAATATGTCGATCTCCTACCTTTAGAAGAACGAATGCACGTATTTACACATCTTCGGTCTCATGCACAATTTTTGGTAAAAATTTCCGTGGCCTAGTAGCATCTTCTTTGGGGCATTTTGCTTCAATTAACAGCTCAAGGTAGCTACTCCAGATGTCATTAATAAGTGAGATTCTTTGATTAAATTTACCGTCACATCGTAGCTCGCTCACTAATCACATCATAGCGCTAGTGCTACCATTGTTGCAAGAAAGGATATTGTTTTTCTGCACTTCTCTACGAAAGTACACTTAGCACTTAAGTTGATCGCGTACTACAGTAATAATAATCAGGACAGGTTGTGACGGGATTCAGAACCCGAGACCTCCCGAATCAGTCAAGCCATTGAGCCAACACTTGTCAGTATATTACATACATTGGCGTAACTTGCCCTTATTTTTCGCGGAGCGAACATTGTTGTATCCTCCAAAGATCAATGGTCAGCACAACTAGTGAAAGGGATATGTAGGTACACTGGTACAGTGATAGTCAGTGGTATCATCCAAAAATAATTTATGGGTATACGCTCTTTCCTGGGTAACGAGCACGTTTGGGAACAATGGGGGGTCTGAGGGGGGTTGGCCCCCCAGTTGATACGGGTGCGAAGCGCACAGCCCCGGCAAAAATTTCGATTCTAAGTGTGATAGGAGTATTTTGACAATTTTGTTTTACAAAAACCTTAAAAAATATATGAAAAAATTGCAAAATAAGAAAAATGTATCAACATTTATATAATATCTAAGAAAATAATTAATTTCAAATAAAAGTTGCGCTCCCCCTCGCCCCCCTCTGACCAAATTCGCCCTCCGTAGTTACGCCACTGATTATATGTAAGTAGTGTATAAAGACAAATAGTTTAGGTACTTCACAGTCACGCAGCACAAAGCACATCTTATACTGCTTTCATTACCGGTGTTATAACCTTATAATTTATTATGTGCATCGTTGCTAGGACGACTCCAAGCCCAAAGTCACCGTTTACACATTCCTAAGAACACCGACAGTGTTTTGGGTCGGGCGCTAAGCGCTCGACTCTGATTCGGAGGTCCCGGGTTCGAATCCCGTCGAGACCGGCAATCCTGACTGAAGGTTTTTTCCGAGGTTTTCCTCAGTCGTTAAGGCGAATGCAAGGGATTGAGTCCTCTTAAAACAGCCCTCGGACATCCCTTCACAATTTCCTATCCGCACATACCTAGTTCACCTGAAGAGGGGCTAATTGCACCCTATAACAGGTTTCCCACGATAAAAAAAAAAAAATTCCTAAGAACTGATGGACTCGAATCCACATCAGAAGTCTAAATAAATCTGACTACAGCGGAAATCGAACCCTGGACCTTCTGAATTGGAAGCAGAGCCTATAACCACACGACCAACGAGTTCATACTTTTACGTATGTTAGAAACCATACAGAAAAACTTGTGATGAATACAATTGAAAACAGTGTTTTTAACTACTAATTGGGTTTTGATATGATAGGCTATATAGTCGCGTTGATGGATGCTCACCGCTCTCTTTTTATTGCGTTTTCCATTGGCCGCACTCAGTTCGCACTAGTGCGCACTGGATTGCCACTTGTCTTTTCATTTGTTCAGTTTTGTAATGTTATTCAAGTGGAGGTTGACAACAATCACATCTCTGCACTCGCCGAGGTGCATGCCAATGGAAAACGCCATTAGTTTATCGAGAACGATTCTCTAATGTTTATCTTGAGTTTTGAGACTCTCAAATGCAGGGTTTATGATAGAGATAATGTCTCACTCTTACCCAACCAACCCAATGTGACAGATAGCGGGTGGACCCCATGATCCAATGATTTCTTCCACACAGAGATATCCTTGTACCATGGGTGACCCTATGTGTGAGTGAGTGTGTCACACGCGTTTCCTCGCTTACGTCGGCATATGGAAAGTGCGCGAATCCTTAAGTGCGCGAAACGTGAAGTGAGCGAATTTTTAAGTGCGCGAAACGCAAAGTGAGCGAAAACTTTCGCTCAGTGTCCTTTTCGCGCACTATTGCTTTTCGCTCAATGTCCTTTTCGCTCACTTTACTATTCGCGCAGTTAAGAATTCGCGCAGTGTCCATTCGCTCACTTTACTTTTCGCGCACTTAAGAATTCGCGCAGTTAAGGATTCGCTCACTGTCCTTTCGCGCAGTTAGCGTTTCGCTCAGTGTCCATTC
>JAMZAV010009769.1:0-24785 GCA_024449915.1 Sweltsa coloradensis
TGGGGGGAAAAAAATAAACGTGGCCCGCCCAAACCGAAAACGTGGGCACAACGTCGGCGCGACGTATGTTTCCCGCTGGGTAGGTATGTTGCGGACAAGAAAATTTTGTGAAGGGATTTGCATTCGCATTAACGACTGAGGAAAACCTATGGAAAAACCTTCAGTCAGGATTTCCGGCCTTGACGGTATTTGAACCCGGTCGGCCTACATCCCAAATCAGCTTCGAGCTAACACTGTTGGTAAACTTTAAATAAATCATTCTACCTCTAAATCATCCAGCCTACCGTCCTACCATCATCAGCACTATAAGAGTTAAATGCAGCCTATGTTACTGTATTGAAGAAATTATAACAACATATCAAATTTACTGATGAGCGTAGTGAGCGAAATGAAGATTCCATTCAACTACACTGCCACTGGAGAAAATATCCAGAATGTTTTTCTTTCTCTCTTTCTTTCTGTTTGTATTTTTGTGTGTTTGTTAACACGATTCCAGCTAAACCGATACTCCAATTGCGATGAAATTTTCTGGAGGCCTTCAAAATCTCTGAACTATATGATCGAGCGCAATCGAAAAATTATTTCTCATGAAAATCGAAATTTTACGATTTTTTCGATTTTTTAAAAAATTTCTTCGACTTTTAGCACCTACATGCTTTATCCGATTGTAATGATTTTTCACAGAACCTTAATTTTATGAATTAATATATTCATGTGAAATTTGAGCGCAATCGAAAAATTATTCTTCATGAACACATGGCAGCTCAATGCACCAATTACGCTCATCCAACAACGCGCCTGAAAAAGCGTTTGCGAAGTTTCTTAGTAGTAATCAATTAAAATTTATAATTTTTTCTAATCTCATTTAATTCCTCTACTATTAATTTTATAGTTTTTACGTTTTCAAGATAATTGAACAGAACTATACTAGGTATATTTTTATTTCATATTAATTGGTAGTTTGAATTTGAGTTGAACCACGCACAAGTTTTTTAAGGCAGGAACTGCTCGAAACGTTGGGAGTTTAAATAAGAGTACAGCGAATCTTTTAAATAACACGAAAATATATACATAAAAAGAATTTTACATGAACTAATACAAATAACATTTTCAGTACATTAATTTTGAGCCAGTCTCCAGCAGTTCAGCAATAATTTGTATCCAACATTTCCTTACGACTAACCCCTATAAAATGGGTCTCGGGGAGTGTATTGACTATGAGCTTTGAGTATATAACCATTTATATTTAACCCCTATAGTAAGGCCAATTATATAGGAGGGCTATCATCTAACCATACTCAATGCTATGAGTAAGAGAAAAATAAACTAAAAAAAAACTCAATCTAGGGCGACGGGCGTTCGCCCGCAGCCAAGCGCACGCGACTGCTAGAAGGCGAGGGGCTAACTCGACCCTGTTTACAGCTATCCGAGTTGGGGGGTTTTCAGCTATCTGCACACGCCGGGCCCGAAAGATTTACAAGTCTTGAAACTTGGTATATGACCTGATATGTGGTCCATGACATAATAATATGAAAAATAATCCGCCGAGAGGGAAGCGATATTCCACCCTCAACCACCCCCTTAAATTGGAATAATTCATAGCACTAATCTAAAATTGATGTTATATATTTAAATTAGGTGGTTATTAAAAAATTTTGTTTTAATGTGTTTTACCCAATCGGGCCTATTCTCATTTCCTAAACCACATTTTTCAAACCCCCATCCCTTATAGTTTATATTTTTTTTACCTTGATTTCCAGCATTCACCATGAAGGCACCTAATGAGTTATCAGCATGGAATTTGGCATGATGTTACATACTAATATGAAAAATAATTCGTCGGCGATGCAAGCGATATTCCACCCCCAACATCCCCTAAATCATCCTCTAAAATTGGAATAATTCATAGCTCCCAACCCAAAATTGTATTTTTATTCAAATTAGTAAATTATGTTTTTAATGTGTTTAACCCAATAAGACTATTCCCATTTCCTAAACAACACTTTTTCACCCCCATCCCTAATAGTTTATATTATTTTTACCTTGGTTTCCAGCATTCACCATAAGGTACCCAATGAGTTATCAGCATGAAATTTGGGCATGGTGGTACATAAAAATATGAAAAATAAAAATCCACGTGGAGACAAGCGATATTTTAAACCCCCATTGTTCCTACCACTCTTTACTTTGGGAAAAACGTTATGTTTTTATTTATTACAATTTTTAATATTTTAAATGCTGATTAAAATTATGCGTCAATGTGTTATAGTCCGGCCAAAAAAATCATTCACACAAAAACCCAAAAAGGGACATTAAAAAACCATTTTAAATTTAATTAAAACATTGAATTTTTGCCAACTGGGCCAAACAAAAATTGGAAAAAAAAAAAGAGGAAACTTTTTTTTTCAAAAGGACAATCTTTTTTAAACGACTTATCCCCCTTTTCCCACGTTTTTCACATGTTTAACCCCTTGATAGGGGAAAAAAAACAAAAAAAAGATGTGATACCCCCCAAAAATACAAAAATTTGAAAAAAAAAAAAAAGCCCAGCCGGGGGGCTCCCCCTTCCCAAAGCCCTTCCGCTGTAAAGGGCTGTGAGATATAGAAGTTGAGCCAAGGGATTTCATTCTTTCTCCCCAGTTTTTGCATTGAAAAGAAATAAGATCATTTCGCCCCGTTTACGAGGGGCCCCCGCCCAAAACCCTTTTTTGTGGGGAAAAAAAGTTAAAATTTTAAACTAAAATCATAAAAAAAAATTTCTTGGCTATTGATTTTGAGACGAAGACTCTAAAAAAGTCAATGGCCAAGTAATTTTTTTTTTAATTTTTATTTTAAAATTTTTAAATTTTTTTTCCCCGAAAAAGGTTGGTTGGCGCTCGTCCAAAAAGGCGAAAAGATTTTACTTCTTTCAAGCAAAAATAGGGAGAAAGGGAAAGAAAGCTTGGCTCAACTTCTATATCTACAGCCTTACGCGGAAGGGCTTTGAAGGGGGGGGGGAGCTTGGCTTCCGTTTTTTTTTTTTTCAAATTTTTTTATTTTGGGGGGGGGGAAACTTTCCGCGGGGCGTTCGTCGTCGTGCCCCGCTGGTTTCCGTACGCGGGCCCCTGGGGTTTTTTGTCCCTGGTTCTTGTTGACATTTTATTCAAGGGGCATCATTTGAAATGCAAAACTGGAAATTTCGAGGACATTTTTAATAGATTTTGCCTGTAGACATCTTTGTTAGATAAGTATTTCAGGGGGTTTAAAAAATGTTAAGAATTTTTACGACCGGAAAAATTTAAGTAAAATCATGTTTAAAAATTTTCCCCTAACATGACATCTGCATCTAATAGTGGCAAATTACAAGAAAAAACAGTCGTGCGCTTCAACTGTGGGTTTAAACAGGGGAAACAATAATTATTATTTTTTGGCATGTTATGCCTTTGGGGTTTTAGGGCCCCTGGGTTTGGCGTATTATCTGGAGCCTAGGCACACCCTACGCTAAACCCAGGGGAAAGGGGTTGGAAAACACAAAGCCCAGGCCCTTTTTTTTGGCGGGGGTTTTAGGGAAGGGAAAAGGGGGAAAATAAAAGAGGGTAGGGGCTAGGCCCTATATATGACAGTGTCCCCTGCAAGTCATTAGAGAGAAGAAGAAGGGTGGTAAGGTTTCAATATTTTTTTGTGTAATTTCCCCCCAAACCACCCCGGCTTGGGGAAGAGGGGGGGGGGGGACAAACCGCAATAGGCTTTCCCACAGGGGGGGCTTTACAGGGGAAGGGGAGATCCCTTCATTTGGGAAATTCCAAACGTCAAGTAGTAAGAAAAGGATCTGGGTCCCGGGAGGTTTAAAGGAAAGAACTGTTTTGGAAAAGGGAAAGACTTGCCGGGGGAAAATTGTAGTCTAGGGGGTTTTGAGAGAATTTAGATCTTTTTTAGGGGGGGGCAAAAATTGGGTCGGGGGGGTGAGGGGTTGCCCCCGGGCGGAAGGGCCCCATTTGCAACCGTTAAAAATTCATGTTTTACCCCTTTTAAAAACCCTCATACGTAGAGCTGGGCTAAAAAAAAGGGCCTAGCCTGGAAAACCCCCCCTATCCAAGGCCAGGGACCAGTCTAGCTAAGCACCCTTTTAAAACAATCCCTGGGCCTGGGAAAGGGGCCTATTTAAAAGGGGAAAATCCCAAAAGGGGTCCGTAAGAGAGCAATAAACATTAGGCCGAGTATCGTCCCAGGATTGTGGCTGCTGCAGAAGACCTTGGACACCACGGTCGTGGGATGTATTACTAGATCCCACGGTGGTAATTTAACATAGAGGGTTTTTAACGTACACTGCATGGGGAGAAATTTTATTTGTATTTGATTTGGTTTCTTCCCCCACAAATGACTAAAGTCGGGGGTGGTTTGTTTTTTCCTTCCTTCCTTCCCTTCCCTTCTTATTGTATTCCATTTCCTTGTTCCTTCATACTTTGTCATTCCCCCTTTTACATAGGGTGGGATCCCCTTTTTCCCAGGCTGCCTTTTTCACTCTTTCTAATCTTTGCACTTTGCACTTTACATGCCCCGTTTTTTTCATCTTGCCTTAGCTTCCCCTTCTCTCTCTCTTCATATCCCATCAGGGGCATGATCTAGTCTTGCCTGTTCCCTAGACCTGTTCAGGATTTACCTGGCAGCAGCTTCATTTGTTTCTTAAAGCCTTTAACGGTTTTCTCCTCCACAACTCCCTCTGGTAAGCCATTCCATTCGACCACCGTTCTAGCCAGGAAGGAGTATCTGCCTATGTCTGTTGCCCATGCTCCCCTCTCATACTTCCACTTGTGATCCCCTCTGGCAACATAGTTTGCCCTCCTTAGTTGGCTATTTATTTTCCCCCAACCTTCATGAGCCCTGGTCACCCTATACATTTTCCCTAATCTGTCGATCCTTCTCCTATCCTCCAGCTTTTCCCATCCTAGATCCTGTACCATGGTTGTAACACTATCATATGTCCTTACAAGCTGCCCATTTATCACCTCCTCCTTCCACCTGTTACCCTTCCTTAGACCCTTCTTGCCGCTCTTTTCTGCACTGCCTCAATTTCCTCTATTTCCCCTTTCCTATATGTATCCCATACAGACCCAGCGTACTCTACAACAGGTCTTACCACCGTTTTATAAGCGTGCCCCTTTAATTCACTACTGCTCCTTTCAAAGTTCGCATTACAAGTTCAGACATCTGAAACCCTTTTTCGTGGTAGCATTCACCTGACCTCCCAGCTTAGCTTACTCTGTAGCCATACTCCCAGGTACTTAAATTTCTCCACCTTCTCAAGATCATTCCCCATTAATGAGTATCCATCCCCTAACCCTCGTACCTTCCTCTTCCTTGTAATGTAGTAGTAATGGGTAAGTAAAGTAATGGGGAAATAATAATAATATAATAATAATAAGTTGGAAATAAAATAACTAATATTATTGTAAAATAGTGTTCAACACATATTATTTATGTGCCTATTAGGCCCTATATTATGTTTTATTCATACGTTCTTAACAATAAAACACGTTAAAAATGGATAGGTAGGCCTACCTACTTGTTCATTATAGGGACCCCCCCCCCCCCCCTCCCCAAAAAGGAAAGTAGGTTAGTGGGGATGGGGGGGAGCATGTAGTGTGTTGCCCTGGTCAGCTAGGCGCTTTGCGCCCCCCCCCCCCCCCATCTCCATTAACCTACTAAAAAGTAAAAACTAAAAAAAACGTTATTTTGTGTGGTTTTAATATTGGTGGTAGGCCTAGTAACATGCTCTTTCAGACCCCGTTAGGGCCAGGGCTATATTAGTACTGTTTTACACAGGATGGTAGGTTGCGCGGCTCGGGCTAGCCGCTAGACCAATCCAATCTTACAATGTAACCTACAAGGATGCTAATAAAACTGAACTGAACTTGGAGTGTAAATGGATGCAGGTCGCAACGGCGGTTGAATAGTTGTAGCCGTAGTCCTATACAACCCGTGCCCATCAACCTGCGTAGAACTCTTAAACATTTAGCCTAAACGGGGGCTACGTTATTTTACAATACACTAAACATCTAGTCTATGGCTTAGGTTTAGGCCAAACTAAACAAGCCTTGATGTGTTGATTTTACTGATCATTCATTCTTACATTGACAGAATTGGTTTTGCAATCGCTCGTCGGCTGGCTGAAGATGGCGCTAAAGTAGTTTTGAGCAGTCGCAAGGAGAAGAATGTTACAGCAGCTGTCAAAACATTGAGTACGGAGGGATTGGCAGTAACAGGGGTTGTTTGTCATGTTGCAAATGCAGAAGATCGGAAAAAATTGTTCCAAGAAGCAATTAATAAATTTGGTGGAATTGATATTTTGGTATCAAATGCTGCAGTAAATCCAGCAGTAGGTGGTGTGTTTGAGGTAGGTTGAGAAAGGAAAATAATTTACACTTCACTTATACCTAGGCCTACCTACCTACATACCTACTTATTACCTACTGGACCGGTGTTAGGTAGACCTACTCATTTAAACTGGTTGCCTGTATTCACTCATTCAGACTTTACCAGAGCTTCTACTTTTCCTACAAGTTACAGTAGGAATTGTTGAACGAGTGAGCGTAGCGAACGTAGTGATTTCCATTCGACTTAAACGGCCCTTATTGTTTTTCTGCGTGCGTGTGTAAGTGTGTGTGTGTGTGTGTGTATACGTTGAAAATCAGCCGAATCGCTGAACAGATTGCGCTGAAATTTTAAACAGACATCCGGTACGAGTTTATTGAGAACTGCTAACAAAATCAGCAAGATTCATTGCGATTTAAACCTACAAGAAATAATAAACTGAAAAATAGACTTCCAATGTTTAGAAATTATTTTAACGACGACGTTTTAGATTTTGAAAAGATATTTTTTGTTTGTTATTCGCCTGGCCGTGAAATGCCGTGCCCATGCAAGGTCTGTCAAATGTTGCACGTCAAGGTACCCCTAAATTCCGCTCGTAGATTGAGTAAACCTTGCAATATTTTCACGTATTTCGTACTGGCTATGTTTTCCATAGTATTGTCACAGATGATAGACTACACTGCGTTATATGAATTTCAAAACATGTTTAATAATTTTTTAAATACAATTTAGGAATTACAAAATCTTTCCCGACCAGGGGATTTCTTTTTCTCTTCCTACTCGTTCTTTTCACTTTTTACTTTTTACTTTTTAACTTCTCCGTGTAAAGCGGCCTTATGGGCGCTTTAGCCAACTAGACTTGGGAAACGCCAAAGTCGTTGTTAGACGAGTGAGCGAGTCATGTGGTGAGTACCCGGGAACATTTGCATTTAAGTTTGATATTTATATTCGTATAAATAATATTTTTTTTTAAGTTTAGTTGGTACCGTATACGGGCGCGTCAACTGTAAGACCAATGCGCCTCTCTAGGCTATGATAGGCTAGGTAGGCCTAATGTAGGGGGAAGAAAAGTAATGTAACCGGGTACTCAACACATGGCTCACTCACTCGTTTAACAACGACTTTGGCGTTTCCCTAGTAGTAGGCTAGTATTAGTACCGGTAATAGTATTTGTTTCAGCAATCACATGGGTAATTAAGGGGCCATGTGTATGAACCAGCTAATGGCAGTTGGATGGTTTATGCCCACATACAGCGCCCGCGGTGCCTGCCACATTACTTGAAGTGAATGAGGAAGAAGTATCAAAATATCCTGACAGATAAATACCTAAATAACTCAAGTCACAGCTACTGATTTTCAGTCGGAGACATTAAATTTTAATCCGACCAAGCCAACCTTGTAGGCGCCGACACCATCGACGAGCGAACAATGACCAACCACAAACCGGCATATTGGCCACTCTGCACAAATCTGTATTACCATGCAGTTGTTTACGCGTGGCTTCTAGCTTTACCAGCCGATGGTGCTGTTGCCGCAACCGCTCGTATCTCAGAACGACATTTTGCCTGGTTTATGCACGCGGCCTCTCAATTATCGGTGTTGTGATCTCACGTGTCAAAGTGCAGTTTGTAGAGGGTAACAACTTACTATCAACAAAAATGCTAGGTTATCGCACAAAGTGTGCTATTTTTTATTTGTTTACCTTAAATTAACAACAAATTATTAAACCAGCGCGCTTCGCGCGAACTCTAGTCCCTAATCCTCTACGAACTGCACTTTGGCACCCACAAAATCACAATTACCGAATTACCATACCCGACTTGTACAACAATATTATTCACAAACCATTTTCCCCCTTTCTACTTTTAGGCCTATATGGCCCAACAGCACACGTATCAGTAACTTTTCTGTGAAGTTATCATTTTATTTACTTCCCCGTGTAATGGTTGTTTTAGATTAGGCTGTGGTTGCTTATTATCAATCTCATGACAACAAAAATGAAAACAAAATAAAACTATGCCATTGTTTTTTATTGGTTCATGTCTTGCTTTTATTTCAGTGTGAGGAGAGCTCATGGGATAAGATATTCGATGTCAATGTGAAATCCGCGTATCTTTTGTCTAAAGAGGTTCTGCCATTCATACGGAAGAGAGGAGGAGGTTCAATAGTGTATGTGGCATCCATAGCGGGATATCAACCATTTTCCGTAAGAATACACAAATTAATGTAGGCCTTTATCTTATTCTATGCATGATACAAGAGTTTATTTAACCAACCAACCAAATTAATTTAATTTTAATTTTGTTTTCAAAAGTCTTAGCCTATTTTGTTTGTTATTATAGCCTGTTTTTACTTTTTAGACATTTTTATAGGGTATATGCCCTAGATATATAATTTGCAAATACATAATTGAAAGCAACCATCTAAAGTTGAGCTCAAACTTAGTAGGCCTAAAATTAAAACTTTGAACTAGCTCGAGATCCGTACAGGTACTATGTTGTTTTTTTGTTATTGTTGTTGTTTTTTTTGTTTTTTTAAATTTGCGTCCTGTTAAATATTTACACACCAGTAATCGTATTATTTTTTCAATTAATATCTGTCAGAACAACTAAGATCTGAGTTCTAAGATTATGCTGGTCCTGGTTGACTTGATTTGTAATAGAAAAATATATTTAAATTTGTTGATTTCAATTTGTTTTGTAGTTCTGTTAGATATTTTCCATTGATTATAACATTGATAACCGATTTATTTTTTAATGTGTTTTCTTTTCTGTGGAAAATTTCTCATTAAAATTTTCAAAATTGAATCTTTCCAGAAACCAAACCCCCAAATAAACTTGTAAATTTGTAAGTTTGTTCATTTGAAAAGGAGTGCGCTTGAAAGTTCTCACTCGCAAGAATGTAAACTTTTTACCCCAAATAAAGCAACATAGTCCTACTTCAATACAGAATCGTAGTGCTGGTTGGTTAAAGCATCGTTCACAATAAGTTCTAAGGCGTAAGGTGCAAGTTTTAAGGAGCAAGGCGTAAGTCGTAAGAAACGTGACTCGTTTACAACAGCCTACGTATTGACGGTCTCTTCTCTCTCTTTTCTCACTCTCACGCACACAGCTTACTATTCTGATTGTCTCGTCGTAAGACCTTGTCGTAAGAATTGGATTTTGGGCAATTCATGACTAACCCTTAGGCCTATGCCTTACGACTTTCAACGAGTTGAGAATTCACCAATTGAAACATATGCAAATGCTGGTAATATTATTATTATATTGCTAATATTACATTGGTGGTATTATACTATACTATAATACTATACTATGATGGTATTATACTAGTAATATTATATTATGCCTTAAGACTTAAACCTTAAGCCTTAGAACTAATTGTGAACAATGCTAAAAGGGACAGAAAATCAATTTTCAGTAAACCTGGAGAGGCCTATCTTCAATGCCGATCCAACGCAGAGTTAGACGTGGCAACAGAAAATGATGAAGTTAACTCAAATTCAAATTGGCATCCTTGCACGAGGTGCTGCAATATTTGTGCAAATGTAGGCCACAGTTAGCCAAGTATTGACCTTTTTTCTCCTTTGTTAAATTTGCTTAAGTTTAATTAAATTCACTATAGCGGCTTTAGCCTCATATTCAATTCAAATATATGTTAGCAAAATTGTTGTCTAAGTTAATACAGTCTACATTGTTGTTATAATATTACTATTTCAAACTTTTAAACAAAGTACAGTTCATTATTTTGTCTGCATTTATGTGATTATTTTTATTTAATTGTCCTCCTTCGTAAATCAGTTTTTAGGAATAGAATACGCGTTTAACAGTGTCACTGGGAGCGCTGTAATCGTATCCAATATGGACGCTCGAGTGCGTATAAGTCTGACGTAAACACTGTGGTTGTATGGTGTTGACGCAGCTTTCGTGCTCGTATTAAAATGGCATATCATTGTATTATTGCGATTTACCATATATAATCGTTTATTGAGAACACAGAAGTGTTAAAAGCGAATAATTTAATGTATGAGGATTTATTTCACGGTCAGAAACGAAGCTAGGGGCTAGAGGTGGCTAGAGGTCTGTGCCTAGGAGGTTAGGTATACACACAGTATGTTAGGACGTTTTCCTCATGAAATACGTAGGCCTAGGACCTATTGAAATCGGAGCCTTCATTAATAATTATATAATAATACCTCAACCACTAGTAGTGTAGGCTAGGCCTAGACATTTGTATTACACTTAGCTTAGAGGCTAGGCCTAGGGCTAGCCTAGCTAGGAACCCAGCTTGTGAACTGCATTTTTCATTAAAATTGGCCTGAACAAGCGTAAAAACTCAGTCTAGCACAACTCACAGCACAAGCACAATGTAAAGCTGACAGTGTACCTTACATCATTCCTAAATCATGAAACTCGTGTTTCAAAACATGTATAGCCAAGGCCTAGGAACCCAGCTTGTTTTCATTCAAATAGGCCTGAACAAGCGTAAAAACTCAGTCTAGCACAAGCACAATGTAAAGCTGACAATGTATGGCTACCTTACATTATTCCTAAAGCATGAAACTTGTGTTTACAAAACCTGTAGGCCTAAGCGTATTTCACTAGAGCCTAGGCTAGCATAGGCCTAGGAACCCAGGTGGATTGCACTTTCATTAAAGTAGGCCTTCATTAACAGGGCCTGAACAAAGCGTACACAATCATTTAGTCTAACCTAGCACAAGCAGACTGTAAAGCTATCAATGTAGGGCTCTACCTTACATTAATCCTAAAAAAAATTACCCATGTTTATGAACATAGGCCTAGGCCTACCGTGTCCGTATCATTGGTCAATAATTGATCTTTGCTCCTTGCCATTTGTTTCTTAGTTGCTAGGCCTACTGCTACTAAGCCCAGCTTACCGTAGAATAAATGACTACACTACACCAACCATAAATACATGCATAGGACTAGGGTACCGGTACAGAATAGTGCACAGAAACACTGCCCAGCCGTAAAAGCATATTATGCATTGGTATGGGTGATGATGATGGTGGTGGTAGAGAAAGGTGTGGAATGATTTGTCAAGATGTGCACCTACTTATTAGGTCAAGTCACTTGCAAATTTGCAGTTCAAATGTCCCATCTCTAAGCTGCAGAGGCTGTTGACTTGACGATGATGATGAAATCTTATGAAATGATGTCAACAAAATCTTGTACAATTTAGACCCTCCCCCTTGTCAAAGTTTGTGCAAAACATTTGCCACAACATGTCACATAAATTCAAAAGTGGTTACTCCACTGTCAACAAGAGAATGTGTTTCGTAAGAATTTAACGGATCCAAAATCAGACGCGTTCTATAAACATCCAATCTGCCGAGTCGTAACAGCATGGTATTATGCATTAGTAGATAGGTGCCCTACAGTGTGATGAAGGTGATGGGGATAGAGAAAGGTGTGGAATGATTTGTTAATGTAGGTATGCACCTACTTATAGGTCAAGTCACTTGCAAATGGGCAGTAAAGTCACCATCCGTAAGATGCCGAGGCTGTTGACTTGACAATGATGATGAAAATGATGTCAACAATTTTTTTTGTCCAATTCAGACCCTCCCCCTTGTCAAAGTTTGTGCAAAACGTTTGCCACAACATGTCACATAAATTCAAAAGTGGTTATACTCTACTGTCAACAAAAGAATGTGTTTTGTAAGAATTTAACGGGTCCAAAATCAAACGCGTTCTAAACATCAAATCTGCCGAGTCATAACAGCATAGTATTATGCATTGGTAGATAGGTGCCCTACAGTGTGATGAAGGTGATGGTGATAGAGAAAGGTGTGGAATGATTTGTTAATGTATGCACCTACTTATTAGGTCAAGTCACTTGCAAATTTTCAGTTAATATGTCCCATCCGTAAGATGCAGTCGAGGCTGTTGACTTGACAATGATGATGAAATCATGCCAACAATACTCTCTGTCCCAATCCAGACCCTCCTCCGTTGCCAAAGTTTGTGCAAAACATTTGCCACAACATGTCACATAAAGTCAGAAGGGTTACTCCACTGTCAACAAGAGAATGTGTTTTGTAAGAATTTAACGGGTCCAAAATCAGACGCGTTCTAAACATCAAATCTGCCGAGTCGTAACAGCATAGTATTATGATGCATTGGTAAATAGGTACCCTACAGTGTGATGAAGGTGATGGTGATAGAGAAAGGTGTGGAATGATTTGTTAAGGTGTGCACCGACTTAGTAGGTCAAGTCACTTGCAAATATGCAGTTCAAAATGTCCAATCTATATAAGAGGCAGATGCTGTTGACGATGAAATGATGTCACCAAATTTTATTCCAACTCAGACCCTGCTCCTTTTCACAGTTGATCACAAAACATGTGCCACAACAATTGTCACAAAAATTAAACAGTAATTACTCCACTGTCAACAAGAGAATGTGTTAAAAATTTAACTTGTCAAAAATCAGCCGCGAATCTTTTGAAACTGTCATCGGAATAAAAATACATTAAAAAAATCAATTGAATGTTTCTATCATGTCATTGGTCCATGGATTGATTAAGCACTCTCATAATATTTCTCTTTTTCATAATTACATTTTTATAGACAGGCCTAGCCCCTAGGCCCTAGTTCAGATATGATAGCCCTACTGGCAGGTCTAGGCCTAAAAATGCATTGTAGGGTCTAGGTCCTATGTAGGCCTAGTCACAGGTAGCCACCATGCCTACTTATATGCAATGACGAAAACACCCTTGAAAACATCTACTGGCCATCTATAATATGGCCTAGTATAGTTTGCAGTTTGGTTCTACATGTAAACATTGGTTGGGCCTTGGGCCTAGCTGATAATAGCCTATACGTCTAATAGTGAACCCCCAGGCCCTAACCTAGATTACAGTCCTCTCCTGGGCCTACAATACGTCAAATTATCCTACCAAAACACCTTAGCCTACCTAGGCCTTTGTGTATCCAATCCCTAGGTTATTCAATCCCTAGGCTATCCATCTAGGGCTAGGCCTAGCCAGAACTGTAGAGCTAGGCCTCCTGCAAGGTTATGTGTTGTGGATGATGTGTAGGCTAGGATACGTCTAGACTCTTGCCTAGGTTTTGTTTAAATAGACCTACATTTCAATCACTAACTAGTTTAATTATATTTTACTTTCCGGTACAACAGAAAAAGAAATCTTCTGCCTTGAAATGGTCGCTACACACGAAAATGTAGGCCCCCCTCTAGTTATTGACAGGGCTTGGCAAAAGCCCATTTATGTTTATATTTTAAATTCTAGGGGAATTTGTGAAACAACACACTCGAAGACGACCGTTATTACAACATTGGGCACTGAACAATTCCTATTATTGACTTTCTTGCTCGATATGGTCATTATTTTACATTCTTATCCACGTCTACCCCTATTCTACGCACGGCCATGACAGACAGCTATACGCACTGAGCAGCTGCCAGATTCTCTCACCAGATGTCAGCCACTTCGAGTTTAAACGCCTATAGACGTATAATACTTGTAAATAAATAATCCAATCAATCAATATCAAGTTTAAAAAGTGGGATGCGGCCATTATGTGCAGCCATTTTTCAATAGTAATTGACGAATTGAAACAATTTGTAACATAAGGTCTGTTTGTTGGACCTGCTCGACTTTGCTCTAAGATCACTTAAGAGCCTGGTTGAATTAGGCCACGCCCACGCTCGAGGAAGTTAGATCACAGTACTCTTGTGTTTTGAGACGAACGCTTTTTGAGGCGAATGTCTACTCTAATCTGCTCTAAAAAAGAAAAATCAATCCAAAAAGAAAAATTTCGTTCACATTTATTGACAAATAATTATTCACACTTCCAGCAAACGAGGAATACATTTTTATTTAAATAACGCACGTAATTCGCTATTAAATCGAACTTGCTCTAAGTTGCTCTAACTTGCTCCTCCTAAAAAGTCAGAGCAGGAAAATCATGATCTTTCTGCTCTAGATCAAGTTGCTCGAGTCCAAAAAACGCAATTCGAGAAAGTGATCTCCTGAAACGAACGGCTATTTCGTTATCCGAGCAGCTCTGAGTCGTTAGAGCAGGTCCAACGAACAGACCTATACTGCGGTCGTTACTTAATGATGGCCTAAAATCACATAATACGGTTTTTATATGCAAACTACAGTAATACTTAAATTTAAAGTTCAAATGCAACTCTAATTGTTTATTTAATTTTCCAGCTCCTGGGTGCTTATTCCGTTAGTAAAACTGCCCTCCTTGGTTTAACAAAGGCTGCTTCTCAAGAATTAGCAACAGAAAACATCCGCGTGAACTGTTTAGCACCAGGAATTGTTAAAACAAGATTCTCAAGTGCTGTAAGTATCTAACATACTGATTGCCTTAAAGGCATATTATCAGATAGCCTTGTTGGGTACATATGTTAAACATATAATTATTATTATTTGAATACTTTAGGAATAAAAATGAAAGAAATCGATCCCAATTTACTCGACTGGTGAGTAATTTTGTTAGTTGGTGACGTCACGTGGTGTGACATACTAGATGGTCTACCGCGCCTCTCTCCAAGAGAAGACTGCGCGCAAGCGAGCGCTTCAATGGGCGCGCAGTCAAGACCAGGTAGTTGAGTTGAATAGTCAGTGTGATTACATTGCTTGCAATTTTCTACTTTTTGTTGTTTGGCGTAATTTTGACAAACGTTATGATTTCAATAAGATCACATGTGTTTCTAGCCAGAGTAGGCCTATACGTAGATATTATTTTCTTCTATACAGGCTCATCTCATTTTCCTCTCAATTTGACAGAAGAAACAGCACATTTCTTCAATTCACGTTTTGTGTTTATTTTCAGACTGTTGACCATTTCATAAAGTATTCAACAAAATGTTCAAAATATACCCGGATATGTTTGCTAGGAACAAATTTATTCCGTTCAATTTTCTCTCAATTTTCTCTCACACGAGATTTGTCCCTGTTTGGAAAACGACGGTGAAAAGATATACCGTCCGTACTTGTAAAACTTTTACTGCTTATCCGTATACACATACATTGCATATACCATGTTTTTTTTTTCTTGTGCAACACTGACACTGTAGCCTATTTCTATTTTCAACAATATTTACTCGTGATTACACACTCCTGCTTCGGAAAAATATCAATCGCCGCGCCCTTACCTAGTTTGTAGCTTGCCGTCACTCGCAATATCCAATATCCATATTTGGTAAATTGCACTCACTTGTGGGACATTGCGTCCCGTTGTAATGTAGCCACAAATAAACAAAAAACAAAAAACCTAAATTTTTTCATGAATTATTCAGAAAACTAGAAATATTTAACTTGTTGCAGTAAGTAATAAGTAATGACCCTTGATTTAATAATAATACTGGTGGATGCGCGCGCATCCGCTAAGAGTGACGTAGATATTGCGCACCCGTCACGTTCTTGCTGCCGGACAAATATTTGACAAGTGCGGTAAAGAACTATCTCTGTAGACAAAGATACGTAACAAAAACAAAAAGTATCGTGTTCCGTAGTATTTCTTCTACAAGAATGATGAAATGTCAAAGTAAACATTCTTGTTAAATAATAAACATGGTTTTCATTATTTAAATGTACTGCAAAACACGTATTTTTAGTGTATTTTCGATGACCTCCAAACCAAATAAGTTTGACAAAATGTGAAGATATTTTAACACTGGCATATAGGCTATAGCCCAGGTATGCATGCAGAAAAATAACAAAAATATTGAACGTTGGAAAAGCATAGAGAACAGCCTGAAGGGCTGGGTTTTATGTTCTATGTTTATGTTCTTTATGTTCTCTATGCTTTTCCAACCTGTCAACCCTTCTCCAATCATACTAAACTAGCCGATTGGCTTTTTCCTAATTGTAATAAAAAAAAATATTGAACGCATATGTGTAGTTCTTTATTTTTATTTATTTATTTATTTTTAGCGTTCCAACAGACTGTACTCGCCTGAGTCACATTGAGCGTGTGAGTCAACTTAATTGTCTGAGTCATATTCAACTCCTTGCAAGTTGCAATTATTTATTCTAAACAGAAATAAGTAAAAAAACAACGATTTTACAAAAAAATTGAGGGGGGTCCCGTTAATGAACAAGTAGGTACCTATTTTTATTTATTTATTTAACGTTTATCCTATTCAGTTATAAAAACTGATTTACAAAGGAGGACAACTAAATAAATCTAAATACATAGATGCAGACACAACAATGAACTAACATTGCAGAATATATTTTGATCCACCACTATCACATACATTCAATTCAAATGTAATCATCAATGCGACTACTCAAGAGCATGGTACATTTAAGTTTGAAATAGTAATATTACAACAACAATGCATTATAGCACAACAATTTTGGTAACAAATAAAAAGGATATTAAATGCAATTAATTAATGTACTAAATATAAAAAAGTGGTGGGGAAAAAAAGAAACAAAAGGAAAAAAGAAAAGAAAAGGAAAGCAAAAACAAGAAGAAAGAAAGAAAGAAAAAAATCATTAAAAAATAAAAAGAAAAAACTGATTTATGAGACGATCCCACTCGAACCAATATGAGTTTTGCCAAAAATCAGGAACAGCAAATCAGAGAGTAATCAAACTTTCACGGAAGAAACCACTACCAACTAACCTTGGTTTCCGTGTAGTATTTTTTATTTTATTTTTCTACATGCATAGTGATATATGCCGGTGTTAAAATATCTTTACATTTTGTCACTCTTATTTAGAGGTCATCAAAAATACACTATAAATACGTGTTATGCAGGACATTTAAATATAAATCAACACTATGTTTATTTTTCAACAAAAATGTTTACTTTGACATCATTCTTGTAGAAGACAGACCACTGAACACGATGGTACCTTTCGGTTTTGTCTAAACAATATATCTTTGGCTACAGAGATAGTTCTTTTCCGCGCTTGTCAAATATTTGACTGTCTGCAAAAGGACGGGTGCACAATATTTCTGTCACTATTATCGGATGCGCGTGCATCCACCAGTATTATTGTTAATTGGATGAGCGTAGCGAGCGAAGCGAAGATTCCATTTCACCACACTGGAGAAAAAATACGGAATGTTTTTCTTTCTTTTTTTCTTTTTTTTCTGTTTGTATTATTGTGTGTTTGTTAACACGATTCCGGCGTAACCGATACTCCAATAGGCTATTTGCACAAATTCTCTCAGTGTATTTTTTCGATAGCCACTAACACAACATAGAACACACAAAAAAATTGGATCTCTACATTTTTTAGTTTGGCCGTAATATTGTTTTTAGTTTTCTTGGTCAAATTAGCGTTTTAAAACGCACCTGGTCGCGCGCCATTTTCGTGACGTCACCGGCCATGTAGGCTACCAGCGGACGCATTTGGGATAACACGCGCAAAGGCCCTGCTTTCGCGACAATCAGCAATAATTGATCGAATTATAAGTATTGTGTTGTTCCTTTATGCTTGTGTAGCTATGCTACATAAACTGTATTTTAGTGTTCCCAAAGATTTGAGGCGTAAATCGACATGTAGCATAGGGAATGTTGTGGTTGCCAATATGAACTTTTAACAGTAGGCCGAACTATAGGCCTGTAATCTCGGGGGTTATGCACGGTAAAACATATTTGTTTGGTACGTTATTATTCGTTATTAATTAGTGGTGGCATTGTATTATGATAATTAATTATTAATAATAATTTATCTTACTGTATAAGTTGCACGAATGTATTTTTTTGTATGCATTTTACCCTTCTAGGCGTCAAATAGCCAACCTACGTGAAAGTGAAAATCCTGATCGCCAACCTCAACCTCACGGTGGTAAATTAACATGAGTTGTGGTTGCCAAAAATAGTATGTTAGTAATTAATGTCCGTGAGCCTTTTAAAACTATTTTCTAGTATATATAACAGTGCAAAATCAACTTGTGTAGGCCGAGCTATATGCCCGGCCTACAGGCCTACAATCTCGGGGGTTATGCACGGGAAAACATAATTTTTTGGTATGTTATATTCGTATAATAATTAATTAGTGGTGGCATAGTATTAAGATAAATTAAAATTACTCATGTGTCTTACTGTATAAATTACATGAATATATTTACTTGTATACATTACCCTTCTAGGCGTCGAATAGCAAATCTACGTGAAAGTGAAAATCCTGATCGCTTACCTCACGGTGGTAAATTAACATGAGTTGTGGTTGCCAAAAATAGTATGCTAATTATTAATGTCCGCGTGAGCTTTTAAACTATTTTCTAGTCTATAAAAGTGCGAAATGAACTTTTAGAGGCCGAGCTATATGCCCCGCCTATAGGCCTACAATCTCGGGGGTTATGCACGGGAAAATCGTATTTGTTTGGTACGTTATATTCGTAATTAATTAGTGGTGGCATTGTTTTATGATAAATTACTCATGTGTCTTACTGTATAAATTACATGAATATATTTTCTTGTATACATTGCCCTTCTAGGCGCCGAATAGCCAAACCTATACTTGAAAATATTCTAGGGTGGTTTCGCGCACAGAGGTTTTGCGGGAAAGTTAATTTGGGTAGGTTTGTACGTTATCATCGAATGGCAGTGAAAGTATGGTTAATTACTCATTTTCCTATTTGAATCAGAGACTTCTGGTTAATTATATTATTAGCCTCTGCCTTCCTTGAATCCATAATATTCTGCCATGGTAGGCGGAGGCCTGCGTATTGGATTTGCACGTCAACCAAGCAAGTCCACTACCTCTACGAGCCTCTTACATGGCGGGTGACGTCACGACCAATCAGAGCGCGTTATCGGTTGCCACGGCGGCATTTGAAAATTACGCATTTTCAAACACAGTTTTCTTATAGAATACATTTTTTTTAAAGTTCAAACCAAGTTTTTGTGTTTAGAATTTAAAATGCATAAGGAAACACCCATTAATTAACATTTTTGAACTTCTTGCATATACCCAATTACGATGAAATTTTATGGAGACCTTCGAAATCTCTGAACTTAGAACTGCCACGTTTTTGAGCGCAATCGGAAAATTATTTCTCATTAAAATCGCAATTTTACGATTTTTTTTTTATTTAAAAAAAATTTCTTCAACACCTACATGCTTTATCCAATTTTAATAATTTTTTTTTCACAGAACCTTAATTTTATGAATTTAGGTATTCGTGTGAAATTTGAGTGCAATCAAAAAACTATTTCTCATGGAAATCGAAATTTTACGTTTTTTTTCATTTTTAAAACAATTCTTTAAATTATAACACCTACATGCTTTATCCGATTGTAATGATTTTTTCACAGAACCTTAATTTTATGAATTAATATATTTGTGTAAAATTTGTGCGCAATTGAATAATTATGAAAATTTCAATATTACGATATTTCTTTTTTTTAAATTACGATTAATTTAAAAAAAAAAGTTATTATTTTATTAAATTTAATTTAATTAAAAAAAATCTTCAACTTACTAATGATTTTTTCACAGAACAGAAAATCCGCATAATACATGGCAGATCAATGCACCAATTACGCTCATCCAGCAACGCGGCGGGACTTACGCGTTTTCCTAGTAAATCCTGTATCATTACATACTGCTTCAAGGTAGCGATTTCTAGTTTTCTCAATTATTCATTTACTAGGAAAACGCCAAGGTCGTTGCTGGTCGAGTGAGCGATCCATGTGTTGAGTACCCGGTAACATTCCTTTTATTCCCCCTACCTTAGGTCTCCCTAGCCTATCATAGGCTAGAGTGGTGCATTATGGTCTTACAGTTGACGCGCCCTTATACCAACTAAACTTAAAAACCATATTATGGTATTTATACCAATATAATTATCAAACTTAAATGCAAATGATCCCAGGTACTCAACACATGACTCGCTCACTCGTCTAACAACAACTTTGGTGTTTTCCTAGCCTAGTTTTGGCTAAGACGCCGTTATACCCGAAATGTGGAAGACCTGGGTTCAATCCCCTGGTCGGGAAAGATTTTGTAATTTCTGGATTGTAGTATTTTAAAAATGATTAAACATGTTTTGAAATGCATATTGCATATAATGCAGTGTAGTCTATCATCTGTGACAATACTATGGAAAACATGGCCAGTACGAAATACATGTAAAAATTGCAAGGTTTACTTAATCTCTGAGCGGAATTTGGGGGTACCTTGAGCGTGCAAGATTCGATAAACCTTGGGTACTGCATTTCACAGCTAGTCAAAAATAACAACCAATTTTTTTTTTGTCAAAAACAAAACCATTGTCGTTAAAATAATTCTGACACATTAGCAGCCAATTATTTTTATAATTTAATAATTTATTAAATATTATTTATTAATATTTTAATAATTTTCAATTAATTATTTCTTGTAGGTTTAAATCGCAATGGATCTAGCTGATTTTGTTAGCAGTTCTCAGTAAACTCGTACCAGATGTCTGTTTAAAATTTCAGCGCAATCTGTTTAGCGATTCGGCTGATTTTTTATGTACAGACAGGCATACACACAGACTCACAGAATAAGCGCCGTTTGAGTTGAATAGAGACGCTCAGTTGCTTCGCTCCCTCGTTTAAAGAAAATTAGGTTGTTTACATTTCCGGGAAATTCCAGGGTTGTGATGTCCTTGAAGATACTAGGCCTAAAGTAGAGGTAGTGTACTTAGGCCCTATCTCCCTAAGTTTTGAGTGTTTTCACCTTCAATAAAGTTAGTATTCTGTTTTTCACTAAAATCCAGATGGTATGATATAGTAGTAGTGAGGCCTCCTACTACCCGGTCCCATATCCTAATGGCATTCCTAAAACGACTGTAATCTCAATGAAAAGGTTTTGGAAGGTGCCATTTCAAATCAAAACTAATTTTCTTTTCTTTTTTCAGCTTCACGAGACTGAGAGTGCAAAACAAGCCGTTCTCGCTAATGTTCCAATAGGTCGTCTCGCGGATCCCAGTGAAATGGCAGGAATCGTTTCCTTCCTTGTTTCTGACGATGCCTCTTATATTACGGGGGAAACTATAATTGCTGCCGGAGGGATGCCGTCTAGACTATAAGCCTCTTCCATTATTTGGAAAACCATCATTGCTGCCTAAGGGATGCCATCTAACTAGTATAAGCATTCATTCTTTCAACAATTTTGTTTGTAATGGATAAAGATGTTTAAAATAGACTTAAAGGGGAGGGAGAAGCAATTGACAATAATTCAAGTCCAAATACATATATATAATTTACACTCTAATAGGCTAGGGAGGAAAATCCCATGCTGAATCCAGCCTTAGGTAGGGGGAGGAAATAAAATGTTACCGGGTATGGTACTCGACACATGACTTGCTCACTCGTCTTAACGACTTTGGCGTTTTCCTAGTTTATTTGGATTAAGGGTGAAACAACCGTTAGGTCATAAAGCGCCACTCTTGCCTAGAGGATATAGGGAGGAAAATCCCATGCTCGTCAGAACGAGCCACGGGTAAAGTTGAAAGAAAAGGGGGGTTCTCACGTCGTCATCGTCTTTGTCATCGTTTGTTTTGTCATGGTTGTCGTCGGGGACCTCCCCTCTTCTCTGACGACCTTCCCGAGCTCTCATTCTAGCTTGAGGAAGTAATCTTCTTCTTTTCATATGCCAACAATTGACATTATTCATGTCATCATGTGTTTTCTAGTTAGCCAGTAGAGATAGGACTCCTGTTCGCTCCGATCCATGCCATTTGGCATTTTGTTGCGTTCAAGCTTTATATATGTACATTGAAAAAGATGTTTCCTGTCTTGTTCCCCAGCTCCACACATCCGACAGACACTAGATTCCTTACATACCAGCTGATGTTTGCGAGATGGGCTTACTCTATTTCCTCGCCTGTTAGCGATTTTTTAATACAATCCAGAAATAAAAAAATCTATCCCAACCGTTGTTTGAACCGGGGTCTCCCGAATTCCCCGTATAAAGGTGTCTTATAGCCAACTAGACTAGGAAAACACCAAAGTCGTTGTTAGACGAGTGAGCGAGTCATGTAGTGAGTACCTGGAAACATTTGCATTTAAAGGGGTTTACCCCCGAAAATTATTTTTGCCACATTATCTAAAGCATAATACTAGGCCTAGACCCTACACTAAAATGACTTGTTTAAAAAATTATTGTTCTGTGATTTTACACAAATTTTAAGTTTTTTGATCCTGAAATTTGCAAAAATTGGCGTTTTGGTGAATTTCTTCAATCGGCTGAAACCTATTTATTTTTTGTTCCACATAGGCCTAGATACCATAGCATCGTAATTCGTACCAATCTAAAATGGACCTTTACAACATTGTGTCTTGAAACTGCACAAATACAGTCAAACTCACAAAAATATGCATTCCATAGTCGCACCTCTTCTTGGTAATCGGCAATCGGCATATTTTAACCAAATCACTTCCCGGTACCCAAATTACAAAACAAAATATATCCCAAGAGTAGTCGCGTCCCTGTTTGTTAAGTAAGTAGTCGCACGCGTACATTTAGGCCGACACATCTTTTATTGTCAAATAAGTCAACGTCGATGTTTTGATTATGAATGTAACTAAATTTTATTATTTCTACGATATCCTAAAGGGTATCATTGCTGTGGTCAGTTTTTGACTTGAACAATTTCAAATAATTATAATAATATGTTTGATATAATTATATATTAGAGTCGAGATCTTTTGTACTAAATTGTTATCAACATTTGAACACAAGAATGAAGATTCGCGTTCGGTGGTTTCTTCCGCGAAAGTTTGATTACTCCCTGATTTGCTATTCCTGATTTTTGGCAAACATCATAATATTTGTTTAAATGGGATAGTCTTATAAATCATTGTTTTCTTTTTCTTTTTAATGACCTTTTCTTTTTTCCACCATTTTTTTAATATTTTATTCATTAATTAATTGCATTTAATATCCTTTTTGAATTTGTTACCAAAATTGTTGTGTTTTAACTTTTAATGCATTGTTGTTGTAATATTACTATTTCAAATATTTACTTAACTGTAGTTTATTGTTGTGTCTGCATTTATGTACTAATTAGATCTATGTACTAGTTGTCCTCCTTTGTAAATCAATTTTTTAACAGAATAGGATATATGTTAAAAAAAAAAATAAATAAATAAATAAAATCGGGTATATGCCCAAGTATGATCTTGTTATTGGTCGATATAAATGCATATTATGTACATAAAAGAGAACAATAACATTGAAACATTTAATATGATTGGATATGAATATGAATTGGATAATATGATATGAACCTGTCAACCCTTCTCCAATCATACTAAACTAGCCGATTGGCCTTTTCCTGATTGTAACATTGAAACATTTAAGTGATTATTGATTTACTAAATACTTCAGTTCATTGATAATATTATTGAAAATAAAGTACAGGCAAACATATTTTCGGACATGTATTTTGACTTATAATAAGTCACACTATTTAATCACACCATTGATGTTAATGGTGGAACACACTCATGGTTTTGCTAACCATAGTAGTCGTGCAACGGTCGAAATGACCGGGCGTCTGAACCTCAGGGATTGTTCTTGCTACAAAGTTCATCCTTTTTTTTCTATGTAGAGAGGGGCTACTTCAGCCATTCTTCCTTCTCGCCTAACACTGACTCATTTTACTGTCATAGTCACTGGTGATGGGTATTTTAGGACGGTTGACGGAGCTACAGGGTTCGGGCAAGAAAACTGTACAGATGCCAACCGTTGAAAAAAATACAGTCTAAAAGACCATGTGCGACTACTCCTGGGATATCAGATTTTCAGAAAAGGTTATCGAGTACATCAATAATGGCCAATATCTTTTTGGATCAAAATCTTCTTTTTCGGCAAAATAGGGGGAGGAAAGGAAATGTTATCGGTTACTCAACACATGGATCGCTCACTCGTCTAACAACGACTTTGGTGTTTTCCTAGTTATTATGAAATGTTATGATGTTCTTGTGTTAAAGTTTAGAATAGTTCATTATTGAATTTTGTTAACACTATGCCCTCTATAGCTGTCAATTTGTATTTTGTAAAGTACTAAACTTAATTGAGCGAGCGTCTCCACTTGACTCTTATGGCTCGAATGTCTGTTTTTTTTTGTTTTTTGTTACTGCTTCGGTACAGGTCGCACCGTTTCTCTGATCGACCTGAAATTTTGCACACATGTACAAGGTTGCTGTATAGTTTTTGAACAAAATCCGATCGTTGGTTATAAAAAATAAAAAATAAAATAAAAAAATAAAAATGTACCGATCGTTATGAAATTTTGCAGGGTCAATAAGTACAACATTCTCTCCTATTTTCCAAATTTTCAGCTAAATCGGTCAAGACCTTAAAGACTTATTGGTAATCATAATTCGAAAAAGATGTTAAAAAATGAAGGAGGCAGTGAAGATACCAAGAAACACTTTAGAAGGCATGACGTGAATTAGTACAATGCAAAGATGTTGGAATAGTATAGTGT
>JAMZAV010009770.1:0-21455 GCA_024449915.1 Sweltsa coloradensis
GAGGTAACAAGCAACTAGACTCATGATCAGCTAGGTATCTTGAGAAATCACAATAACAAAACTCCAGTTCACTCGACTGCATTCTACCCTTCTTTAATCAACAAACTAACCTACAATAAATGTGTTCACTCATGCATGTGACTCACTGAACTTCAGGCCTCACTGCTCAAACTATAGGCCTACACATTATTATTTATTTACTACGCTCATCGAAAATGTAAGTGTTGCGTTGACATGTAAACAAAATCAGCTGTGCTGTACATTGTGCGATTATCGCTTGTGTATTGGATTGGATCGAGTTAGGCCGGGCGTTACCAAGAGAGTGAGATTTCAGCTTGCCTGTGCAGAAAACCCTGCAACTGGGATTTTTGTGTTGTAGGATACGATTCAAAATCCATAGTGTTACTTCTCAAGATAGTGGTGTGTTTGTGTTTATTTATTTATTTAACTATTTATTTAATTGTAATTGGACCGATAAGGGAGAGAAAACAGCTTCCAAAAGAATAGATTTTCTCAAGAACGTGAAACAAAATGAACATAAACTTGACGGAAATGTATATGATGTTAAAATATAATGAAGCAAAAGAATATAATGTAAACTAGGAAGAGCCTAATGTATACGTGTGTTGTGCATCCGTAATGACATCGATCGGAATATTCTTACAGTTGTGAACGTCTTGAAGAAACTTATCTAGAAATGTCGGTGTGGGATTCGAACCTGTGACCTACCATATCAAGAGGACCTTAGAACACAGAAGCATGCAGTTTCTTTACGTGAATGAATGGATGCGGCTTCTTCATTATGTTGGGCCTAATTCTAATCTTGACTTTTCAAAACTTAGGCCTATTAGCCAAATGTTGAAAACTGTAGCACGCGAGAGTAATTAATAATTATAACAGGATTTCGGATAAAATCAAAGCGAGGCAATTCAAGGTGAAAATCATGACTAGTGTATTTATAATCTTTATTTAAGGATGAATACATTAATCTGTGATTAGCGTGGTTTGACATGAACATAGGTATTATTAAACTTATCACTTAACTAGTAGTGAGAGCTGTAAAGGGGAAAAAACACTAGGATATTGCAAATCCGGATACCAGCGCCAAATTTTGCATGGGGGTAGATAAAAATATCAGAATTAAAAATCCGCCGGGAGGCAAGCGATATCTCACCCCCAACACCCTCTAAATCATCCCCTAAATTTAGAATAATTCATATCTCTAACCCAAAAAAGAATTTTTATTCAAATTAGTTATTAAAATTATGTTTTAATGTTTTTTTAACCCAATCGGCCTATTCTCATTTCCTAAACCACATTTTTTCAACCCCCATCACTAGGGGCAAGATTTAATGGTAAAGAAAACTTATGAATTTCGTTAAATTAAATTCCTAGTTTCGTGTTAAAAATGGACAAAAATATGCATATTTCGGTAAATAAAGTACCAAATTTTGGTAAAATATTAGATCTTAAAAGTAATACTTTACTTTAATACAGCGTTATGAGCGGACTTACAATATTGATGCAGTGTGTGTCAGTTAAAAATGCAAATTTAATAACGTTAATTTTCTAATTCAATACAATGAAATTAATATTTCTTCAGTTGCATTACAAATGCTTTGGACAAGGTGCCATTACGCGTAATTTCACCATTTGTATTGACATTAAATAGAGTTTTCAGTGAATAATACAGATATATTTGTATTTTTTGCACTTAAAAATCATTAATTTCGGTATAAAAACCAATTTTATCTCAATTTCGGTATAAAAAACAAATTTCTCCCAATTTCGTTGTAAAAGCTATTATACCGCCACTTACGAAAAATGCGGGGCTCTACCCATCACTAATAGTTTATATTATTTTTACCTTGATTTCCAGCATTCACCAGGGAGGCACCTAGTGAGTTATCAGCATGAAATTTGGCATGATGGTACATAATAACCTGAAAAATAATAATCCGCCGGGAGGCAAGCGATATTTTACCCCTATTGTTCTCTACCACCCTTAACTTTAAGAAAAACGTAAGGTAGTATTTAATACATTTTGAATATTTCAATTGCTGATTAAAAGTATGTGTCGATGTGTAATAGTCCAGTCAACAAATCATTCATACAAAACAAACAATTTTTTCACCCCCAACCCTAATGATTATACTTTTAGTGACAAACACTGTTTAGTAAGTTACCAACATGAAATTTGGCATGGTGGTAGATAAAAATATAAGAATTACTATTCCGTTGAGAGGCAAACGATATTTCACCCCTAGTGCCCTCTATCATCCCTTAATATTGAAATTGGTACTAGGTCGTATTCTATACATTGTAATTATTAAAATTATCCAATAATATTATGCTCAAGCATGTTTTGAACCAATCAACCTAATTTTCCATGTTTTTTCTACCCCCACCCCTAATAGTGATTTTTTTGATCAACACTTACCAGCATGAAATTTGGCTTGGTGGTAGATAAAAATATAAGAATTACTATTCCGTTGGGAGGCAAACGATATTCCACCCCTAGTGCCCTCTATCATCCCTTAAAATTGGAATTGGTATTGGAATTGGAAAATTGGAAACGGAATAGTAATTCTTATATTTTTATCTACCACCATGCCAAATTTCATGCTGGTAAGTGTTGATCAAAAAAATCACTATTAGGGGTGGGGGTAGAAAAAACATGAGAAATTAGGTTGATTGGATCGAAACATGCTTGAGCATAATATTATTGGATAATTTTAATAATTACAATGTATAGAATACGACCTAGTACCAATTCCAATTTTAAGGGATGATAGAGGGCACTAGGGGTGAAATATCGTTTGCCTCTCAACGGAATAGTAATTCTTATATTTTTATCTACCACCATGCCAAATTTCATGTTGGTAACTTACTAAACAGTGTTTGTCACTAAAAGTATAATTATTAGGGTTGGGGGTGAAAAAATTGTTTGTTTTGTATGAATGATTTGTTGACTGGACTATTACACATCGACACATACTTTTAATCAGCAATTGAAATATTCAGAATGTATTAAATACTACCTTACGTTTTTCTTAAAGTTAAGGGTGGTAGAGAACAATAGGGGTAAAATATCGCTTGCCTCCCGGCGGATTATTATTTTTCAGGTTATTATGTACCATCATGCCAAATTTCATGCTGATAACTCACTAGGTGCCTCACTGGTGAATGCTGGAAATCAAGGTAAAAATAATATAAACTATTAGGGATGGGGGTTGAAAAATGTGGGTTTAGGAAATGAGAATAAGCCGATTGGGTTTAAAAAACATTAAAACATAATTTTAATAACTAATTTGAATAAAAATTCTTTTTTGGGTTGAAGGATATGAATTATTCTAAATTTTAGGGGATGATTATGAGAGGTGTGGGGGTTTGAATATCGCTTGCCCGTGCGGATTTTTAATCGATATTCTTTCTACCCCCATGCAAAAAATTCCGGCGATGGTATCCGGATTTGCTATTTTTTCCCCTAATCAGCTCTCACTATAGTTAGTAATTGGCCTTACTTTACATTTACCCTTTTCGAAACAGATTCCGAAGGCAAACAAATGCCCCGTGACAACTAAAAGCTTACCTCGAGTTAATTGAGAATTTCACGTTCTAAGTACTAAGTAGTACAGCTGATTGCTAAAATTTTGTTAGATTTACAGGTAACTTTATTTGTAAAAGAGACATGTCTAGTCTTACCTTATTGACAGTTTGAAGTCACTGTAGTATTGATAGGTGATTCTGGCGACACTTCCAGGCAGGCAAGATGTTGAT
Organism: Sweltsa coloradensis; assembly: GCA_024449915.1. Lineage (NCBI taxonomy): Eukaryota > Metazoa > Arthropoda > Insecta > Plecoptera > Chloroperlidae > Sweltsa > Sweltsa coloradensis. The sequence goes on from JAMZAV010009770.1 coordinate 3,781, forward strand.
GAGTAACGAGCGGCAGTTGGCACCGGATGCAAAGTGTGACGTGTGTTACCCCTTTTCGCGCTTCTCATTGGTCAGTTCAAATAGGCGCGAAATCACATGATACTAAAGAATGCACACCCACAAATACCAACTGCAGTCTTCAGCTTTGATAACGTTCAATTTGATGTATTTTACCGACAGATACGGCACTTACGTACAAATGGAGGATGTCATCCGATTTTTATCTTCGAAATAATAATAATATGAATTCTAAATTATATTTTTAATTAAAAAAAAAATTGAATCCGGTAGCCAATTTAAACTCATTATAGACGCATGGCCACGAACCAAATATTGACACTGCCTGTCAGTGGACTGATTAGAGAAAACATTCAATTCTCGCTGATTTGAAGAGCAATTGACCAATCACAATACGTAAATCACACTGAAAAAAACTGTAGTTTGCCCTTTCGATAACACTTTTAATACTGTTGTTAGTAAATTCAAGAGACTGGCATTAAATCTTCACGACTTGAGCAACTTATAGCCTGTACATAAATAGATTCACCGACAGTGTTGGCTCGAGCGTTAAGCGCGAGACTCTGATTCGGGAGGTTTCGGGTTCGAATCCCGTCGAGACCGGCAATCCTGACTGAATGTTTTTTCCGAGGTTTTCCTCAGCCGTTAATGCGAATGCAAGGGATTGAGTCCTCTTAAACAGCCCTCGGACATCCCTTCACAATCGTCCTATCCGCAATATTCCTAGTTAGTCAGGGTCACAGCGGTTAAATCTGATGTGTATACCCTACAGCAGGTATCCTACAAAAATGTATGTTATGTATTAGATTCAATTCGATCGCATTCATTAATTACTTTTAAATTGGTCGCTGAGACTGGACTAGCTGTTATACCATTAAACTATACCTCCTATTATAAGCCTACAATCTATTAATAATAAAATTTGCAATTTTGAGAGACCGCATTTTAATTAATTCAACCATGATTCCTAAGCCTTAAAAAAAGTTATCAATATACTCACATTTGGCCTAAAGGCTAGCCAGAGAAACTTTCTGAGCAGATTACCACTTGTTTTTAATTTGAATTTCACTCGGGGCCTAGATGGTAAAGTAGAATTAGTGCTGTATTCAAGTTAATAAACAAGGAAGCTTTACAAACGCTTTTTCAGGCGCGTTGTTGGATGAGCGTAATTGTTTAAAAACGAAAAAAGCGTAAAATTTCGATTTTCATAAGAAATAATTATTCGATTACGCTCAAATTTCACACGAATACATCAAATCATAAAATTATGGTTCTGTGAAAAAATTATTACAATCGGATAAAGCATGTAGGTGTTATAAGTCGAAGAAATTAAAAAAATAAACAAAATCGTAAAATTGCAATTATTATGAGAAATAATTTTTTGATTGCGCTCAAATTTCACACGAATATATTAATTCATAAAATTAAGGTTCTGTGATACAATAATTACAATCGGTTAATAAAGCATGTAGGTGTTATCAGTCGAAGAAATTTTAAAAATTAAAACAAATCGTAAAATTGCGATTTTTATAAGAAACAATTTTAAGATTGCGCTCAAATTTCACTCGAATATATTAATTCATAAAATTAAGATTCTGTGAAAAAATCATTACAATCGGATAAAGCATGTAGGTGTTATAAGTCGAAGAAATTTATTAAAAATCGAAAAAAAATCGTAAAATTGCGATTTTCATGAGAAATAATTTTTCGATTGGCACTCAAAACCTGGCAGTTCTAAGTTCAAAGATTTCGAAGGCCCCCACAAAATTTTATTGCAATTGGAGTATTGGTTTAGCCGGAATCATGTTAACAAACAGCAAAAAAAAAAAAAACATTCCGGATTTTTTGTTCAAGTGTAGTGAAATGGAATCTTCGCTTCGCTCGCTACGCTCATCCAATAAATACATCTAAGAAAATATCATAAAAGTATGAACACAGATAAATGTATAACAAGTGTATGAGGCTTAGGAAGTAGGTGGTGTTTATTGGGATAACAACACATTCGAGCCCATCTCTAAGCTATACGACTTTAAGAGATAAGAGACGTAAATATGTACACATTTAATTTATGAATTTATGATGATTTATGATTTAATATCGATCTTTGGTTGGTTATCGCTCACTCGTCGATTGCGTCGGGGCCTGCAGGGTTGGCTTAGTCGCTTTGATTTAAAGTCCCCCACTGAAAATCAGTTATATAACTGAGTGGGTAGACTCTAAATAAAATGTATTTATTTATTTATTTATAGTCACATTTCCACTGATTTATGTGCCTACAACCACAAAACACACTACGTATAAATTGCCAAGTGTTGCGCGAAACCGCTAACACAAACAACATTTTCAGATTGTTCCCAATCGAATAATAATATCAACATGGAAGTTTGATTAATCTAGTTTGATGACGAGCACTTCCTATAGTTTCTTTACTTTTCTAAAGTTTCTATAGTTTAGGGGACCAAAAATCAGGACTTGGCCATTTGAGAGAGCATTTATAGCTGCTAATTTAGAGCCCAGTAATTTTGAATTCTCTTACATAATTTTGAAAAACGATCCTACTTAAGAAATCGAATTTTTATTTATTTATTTCAAATTTCACCCCCTGTAGATTCTACAGTTTAGGGGTGCAAAAATCAGGACTTCGCAATTCAAAAGATCATTTATAGCTGCTTATTTAGACGACAGTTATTCTGACTTCTGTAAGGTGGTTTAAAAACGAACGTACCTTCGAAATCGAAATCTTATTTGTTTATTTTTTCCATGTCATCCCACTGTTGATTCTATAGTTTAGGGGTGCAAAAATCAGGACTTATCAATTCTGAGAGGGTATTCATAGCTGCTAATTTATAGCCCAGTCATTTTGACTTCTGTAACATGATTTTGATAAACGATCCTTCTTTGGAAATTGAATTCTTTTATGTTTATTTATTTCATATTATAGGGGTGAAAATAACAAGACTTGGCTATTTCAGAGAGAATTTGTAGAAACTTTTTTAGAGCCCAGTTATTTTGACTTCTGTTACATGATTTTGAAAAACGTTTACTTTGTTCCCTACTTTGGAAATCCAATTCTCATTTGCTTATTAATTTCATATTTCTCCCACTGGCAGTTAATCAACCAGTTAAGGTGTTCATTAATTCAGGCCATGTCAATTTAAAGGATGCATACTTAGTTGCTAATTGGAGCCAAGTGTACTACTCAAAATATGAATTTTTATACAAGAAGTATGTAACTTGCTCTCCCACTTTGAAATCTTATTCCAAGAGGGAATCAAAATTCAAATTTGGTCTTCATATCACAAATGGAAGCGATTGTGGAAAAATTTAGGGTTGCAAAATGGTCGGCATTGGGTGCAAAATATCACATGTTTTTCGTTTGAAAGTTTGGGGGGGGGGGGGAGGGGCAAGTTAGGACCAACACGTTCTAAAGTATTTTTACATGGGTTTTATGAAAAGGTTTTAAGTGTAATTCGTTCTTTAGAAAGACCTATTTAAATGACCGCACTCCAAAGAAGTGTGCAAAATTCGGTGACTTGGTCAAAATTGGTTATTGGTGCAAAATTATGCACATGTTGAAGTGGCAAAAATCGCATAAGTGGCATCAGTGTAAATCGTTATCTACGAACCAAATTTTGAAATGGTGATCACGAAGTTTTGGGCGTGCAAAATTATGCAAAATTGTTGTGCATCAAAATTGCAAAGTGGTCAATCGAATATGGGTAGTAATCTTCGAAATTTTAGGGTGCAAACCATTGGACTTGGTGCAGCATATGACATGGTTGTGTACGAATGTTCTGGGGGTGTGGCGTGGGGGCAGGTTAGGACTCGAAAATGGTTGTGCAAATTGTGCAAATATGGATAGTTTTACATGAAATTCGTTTTTACAAAACTTAACTGCTCAGCCAAAAGAAAGTATGTCGTAAGTTTTTTGTGTTGCTTGTGCAAAAATCAAATTGGTTTTGCAAAATTGGCAAAAGTGTGCAAAATCAGATATGTAAGTTGCACATAATTCGTTGTTTTACAATAAACCCATAACCTTGGTCGTCCATAGAAGTTGATGTGAACCTTTTGTGGCTGCTTGTGCAAAATCGAACTTGGTTGTGCCAAATTGTGCAAAGTGTTGCAAATATGGCTAGAGGTGTAGCTGAAAATAATTGGTTCTAGCATTATACTCCAACGAATGTCGTACTTTGTGGTGTGCATAAATCGAATTGTTGTGCAAGCAAAGTTGCAAATAGCATGGTTGATAATCTTGTTCATATGCCAGCAAAATGATGTGTACTTTTGTGCGCGTGCAAATCGAAACGTGTGCAATGAGCAAAAGTGTGCAAATTCCAGCATTCGAAGTCAAATTCATGGGTTGTGCGTTATGACCCCAATACCTGCGTCATCACTGAATCGTGCAACCACGGGCCTATGTACAGATCGTTTGTTAGTCATGTTGCGTTGATAGGCCGCGTGAGGGCGTCGCAATGTTTGAGTACCCTTATCTGAGTGGGTAGATTGTGAGTGGGTAGACAAATGTATTTGTTGTATTCATGTAACGGAGCTTCAATTCAACCCCCAAATGTATTTATTACCACAAATTCTATAACATAGTACTAAACTAAAATGTGCATTAACAAAATTATATCTGATGTCATAACTATGATTTTACATGAATGATTTAAGCTGTTTTATGGTCTTATTTGTGAAAAATAAGGTGAATTGGTGAAATTCTTAAATTGCCTTGAACCTGGTTGTTTTTCGTTGTCGAATTCGAGAATAGCACCGATATTAAATTGGCATTAAAACATTTCTTTCTTTTGATTAAGCACAAATATTCACTCAAACTCGAAAAACTGTGCGCCCGGAATTACACCCTCTTGCAAATCAGCATGTTTTGACTGAATCACTTGACCAAATTACAAAAAGAAATGCAGTGTATGTACAGAAAATATAAACGAGAAAGTCAACAATGGCCACAATTTTGTCTGGCCAAAATCCTACACGGTCACTTGCATAAAGATAGTCGTAACGGTTTTTCTTACAATTTATTGTTTCCGGTGGGGTGGGGGGTGGGGGGGGGGGGGGATGACCAAATTTGAATTTTATTTCCTGGATGATGGTAAACGATTTTTAAAAATCTCTGTTAAATGATAACTAATTAGCCCTTATGAAATAAATGTTTTGGGTTTAACGGGTGAATATAGTAGACTTCCCCTTTAATAAGCATGATATCGATGAGGTGGACATTCTCCTCCGACTTAGCTCAGAGTAATCTGATCTTCCGATCCGATCCGATCACATCTAAATCAATCTGTGTCAGAGATTAGCTCTTTGTGTGAAAATGCGAAAGGACGGGACAATGTAGGACGAAGGAAGTTCTCATTATCATAGTTGAGCTTTGCTCCAAACGCAAGTCAGTAATTAATCCGTTCAATACAGAGAAAAGTTTCCAAAGTTTTCGTTCGTGTCATGAAATCCGGATACCTAAATGTGAAACTTCTTATGAATGGAAAATATCAATTTTTCTTTATACCTTGGCCCGAAATATGTATATACTCTAATCAGATTCGATCAAATCAGACCGATAATTGAGATATTATTGGAAATGTATGATTTAAGATGAATTTATAGGAATAATTTAAATTTTCTTACAAAAACTAATTAAAACAAAGTTACGGAGAAAGTATGTATCATAGGGCGGGGATATGAAATTTCATTTAATTATCGATATCACATACAAATTTTAATACCGATATCAATATATCGGAATGTTATATTCGTTGAAAAAAAATTATAAATCTAACAAAATAAAAATAAAATAAGAAAGGCCTGTTAGTAAAAATGGGGTACTTCAAAGGGTTTACATAAAGTATCGCCAAAACAGAAACTTCATTACGATTTTAGATTTTTACGTTCTTACTCGCATTGAATGGCGCGCGATCGAATGACCCGGCACCTCCACCAAATTAAAAATATCCTTTCCTCGTTTTAGTTTTTTACAATTCTAGCAACATTTTGAACTTTAATGTTGACTTTTTTTAAATTTTGATATGAAATCCAAATATAGATGTCGAAATCATTCCCACACCGATATCATACCGAAATATCAATTTATTAACCCACCCTTAATATTCTGAATTGCTTAATTTAAGATAAGTTTATATTATATATATTGATGTCACTAACTTTGATTATTCTGTGTAATAAAATTAAATAGGCCGATAGGGATAGGTACACATTGTAACGTAATTATCTAAATCATGTTGCCGGCCAAAAAATGTATTCCCAATGCTGTTATGAAAGTCTGAATTAAAACCGTAGATCCGTACACACCATATAGACAATTTTATACTTGCTGGTTATAAGCATTTTTGTCAGATTTTCATCATTCTGTAGACTGCTTTTACAGACCGCATCTTATTTATAGTTTCAGCAAAATGCTACCATATATATGTGATAAGCTTGACTCGTAACAGATACCACTTGCTAGTGAGAATTATTATTATTCATTGAAGAAATCCATATTGAAATTCTTGTTATGAGACATTCAAGAGTTTCGAGTCTCGAAAATTAATTTCAATAAATAGAGTTTGAAAGTTTAGACAAAATAAAATAATATGTTGAGAAGTGTTATTCGCCGAGTCGCGTCATGGATGAACACTTCCTACTGGTGTTTGAGTCAACGTTTTGGTATCGCTGTGGGCTACATTATCTGTATTCGGACGACGGATATGAACTAAGTGCAACGTGGCCTGCTGTCACCGGCGCTCACGCGACAAGCCTCAGGCGACAGATCAACCACCAGCAGAGAGACACGTGACCAACCCACTGATTTCTAAAATACTGACGTGGATCCATATCTGTCAAAAGATGTTGCTGGCAGGTCGCCATCTTGGGTGAACTCATTTACCGAGTTTTCTTAAGGTAGCTAAATAAACAACATGTTTTTTTAATATTTATTCAATGAGCACACGGTGATTGGTTGTAACCTGTAAAAAAATTATCGCATTGAGAAATCGATTTGCTTGTTACAATCCTTGTAATTTGTGCACTTATTTAAACGCAACGCACATTGGCATGTTGCTTTAAATGAAGTCAATCTAGGACTCCCCACATGGCCGCCGTGCACCCTAGTCCATACTGAAATAATCCTAAGGCCAATGAGGGTTTAAAAGCTTAGGCTCTAATCGTTTTCAAGGTTACAGTATAGCATGCTCTATTGACGTCAGTATACTGGTCAAGGTCAAGCGATTCAAGCATGATCGAGTTGCTTTAAATGAAGTCAACCTAGGACTCCCAACATGGCCGCCACGCACCCTAGCCCATACTGAAATAATCCTAAGGCCAATGATGAGGGTTTAAAAGATTAGGCTCTAATCGTCTTCAAGGTAACAGTATAGCATGCTCTATTGACGTCACTATACTGGTCAAGGTCAAGCGATTCAAGCATGATCGAGAACAAGACAGTCGTCCTGATGATGGAACCCATGGCAGTTCCGAAACGTCGAACTCCCACAGAAGGAAATGGAAATCTGCGAGGCGGCGAAATGTCCTTTTTCACAACTATATTACCATATGCATGATAATCTCTCAGTTTCGCGCAGCTCTCCAGCTCCCGTTGATATTAAAAAGTTTTGACACAATCTGTTTAACACCGTAAGTTTTAAACAACACAGTCCAGCGAAGCGAACTGATTCGATGGTGGCGTTAACTTAAAACATAACTTTTAAATTGCTTGTGGCAAACGTGTCCATATTTAACTTGCATCTCTCTCTCTCTCTCTCTCTCTCTCTCACACACACAAAGACTCACAAAGACGACAATCAAATCAAATCAAATCAAATCTCTCTCTCTCTCTCTCTCACACTCCGTATGCCTAGTTCACAAGCTACTTTCAACATCGTCACCGTCTTATCTCGCCTCTAACTTTCAATTCCTTCACTCAAACCACATGTTTAATACCAGGTCTAGGTCCGGTACACAACTCTCATTTCCCATACACAGAACTAATCTCCTTGACCACTCATTCAAAATCCACGCTATTCGAACTTGGAATGCTCTTCCGTCTGAAATCAGAGACAAATATATAAATGCTTTTAAAAGTGCCACTACTTCCTATCATTCAAATTCTTCAAATACTAATGATAAGTGTACAAACAATAAGTTATATCAAAACACCCAAACAACCCAAATAATGAAAATAAATTACATATTAATATGCTTGGTTACCTGTGTTACTCTATTTACTTTACGAGGACGCCTTCTTTGTTACTGTAAGGAAACTGTATAAAAGCGATGGATGAATGCGGAGAATGTAAGGATAGCTAAATTTTGTAAATTGTTTATCATAATTTCAAATGTTTATGTTTTCAATTAATTATGTGTAATTTTCATCAGGCCAATTACTTTGTGTTCTAATTATCTATAATTTTCATTAGGCCTTCATTATCATTGTTATTATTATTAGTAGTAGTAGTTATAGTATATTATCAACACCATACAAAATGCAATGTAATGTACCTCCTTAAAGGTTGGATGGAAAATAAGGTTTCACTAGCCTTAATTCCGCCTTAAAATAAAGACCTTAATCAATCAATCAATCAATCAATCAATCTCTCTCTCTCTCTCTCTCTCTCTCTCTCTCTCTCTCTCTCTCTCAAAACATAAGCACGCCCTAAGAGCATAATTATTGACTATACCATTTGTCGTAAAAATCTGCCCCGACTATTGCTCGAACTCAAAACCTTCGGCTCTACGTACCAGTGTTTTAATAAATTGAGCTACCGTGGCCTTACAAAAAACCTTTACTTGACATGTAATATGATTATTGAGTTCCATGATATAATCTTAACAGAATAGTGTAATGTTGTAAGTGAAAGATTACACTCTTTATCCAATGACTCCCTTAAGTTGTGTTGAATGATCGCATGATTTTTATGCAAAGTCCCCTGTAATGACATATAGTTATTGATTTACAGCAATTGTCGTACAAATCTGCCCCGACACACAGCAATTTAGTAAAGGTTTTGGAAAAGACGTTAAATAAATAAATAAATAAATAAATTGAAGCCCGTAGCTCAATTGGTTAGAGAACTGGTACGTAAAGCCGGAGGTTCTGAGTTCGATCCCCAGTCAGGGCACATTTTTACGATAATTTGTAATGGGAAAAAATCGATATTTCAATACGATATCGATGTTTGGGAATATGGTTTAAATCGATAGTAATTATTGGACTCCATATTGAAATAACGCAAAAAATAACAAATAATAAATAACAAAATCTTAAAAAGGTGAGAAATAAAACTAGGATAAGATTTTTTTTAATATTATGGTGGAGGTGCCGGGTCATTCAACGCGAGCTTGAACGTAAACATCGGTACAAAGGTTTGGCTATACCATATGTCAACCCTTTGAAGCAACACATTTTTAGTAGTAGGTCTACTCTTTACGTTTGATTAAAGTTATGTTTTTATTTTATTTAAAAAATGATAACTTTAGAAAATTGTTAGCACAAATATAAAATTTCAATAAATCGATATCAATATCGAAATTTTCGTGTGATATCGATAGTTAAATGACACGTCATAGCCCAGCCTAATTTATAATGTCTTACTCTGTGAAGGGTGTGAGTGTGAAGATGGTTAAAATAAAAGAGAATGTTCAAGGGATATATCATACACAATCTCATCATTCACTGCATCTTAAAAGCCTCTATAGGGCATAATGTTGTGACCCTAAATTTTTCATTCTACTTAACAATGTGAAAATCGTGATTTTTAAAGAATGATATACTTTTTTTTATTTTTTCCTTGACCTTATAGGAGAAAAATGCTGATTTTTTAAAAATGTCAACTAAAAAAAAAAATATCTGGGACATCCCGAAATTAGTGTATTTATGTGTTTTTATAAACAATTTGATTTTTGATCAATTACAAAAATCGTTCTAATCATAAGAATTTAGTAAGGAAAAATGCTACCAATTTAGACCAAAATACAGAAGCTTTTTAACCGGGTTAAAAGTATGAAAAAACTGGCAGATTTAATTGTGTAGTTTTTAAAAGTGGTGGTAAATGTGGAAACCACGGCCCTGAAGGGTTAACTACAAAAACCCTTCCAAAACTTCAGTCAGACTTGTCGGTAACTGGTATTGAACCGACGACCTCCAGAGCTAGTCAACCATGTACCAGCTGGTCATCTCTTACCGCAAACGTTAAACTTTGTTCTTGGTCAACGAGACAACTACGTCTTCGTTTTGCATAATTAATGTAAGGAATTAAATTCCAGTTGCATGATTTACCTTCTGGCTTCGAGTTGTACACCCACATACATCTGACGCCGGGTGAACAAGCCTGCGAGTGCATACGCCTGGTATAATACAAAGTAAATTAGTCCTAATACTCAAGTCGAAACAATCCCCGAGATATTCAACTTGTGTGTTTCTCCGACCTTGTTATCCCCTCAGATTGAAGAGGCCCAAAACAAAGTAATGACGCAATTTAGGTCTTTGGGTCAGCATGTTACCTATTCATCCCTTAAAGCGTCGGGCAGAGGCTCGAGCCTGCGCAGTGAGCACACCGCACGTATTTCTGACGGCGCTGCTACCCTTCACACGTCAGTATAACCCCAACAGTCCACGGAGTTGCTACGCGCGAGCGAGGCACACAGGGCTGCGAGCGTTCAGACGTCAAGCGCTAGGTTACACTCAACGCGATTTTACACATTTTTATTTTATTTTCATTTTAAGATTTTATTTCAGTGTTTGACAAAGGGTTTCTAATCCACTAAAACAATAGCTAAGCTGAAAAGTTGTGGTCAGGAATTTATTTCTTGTGTTACGTTTTAAATCCGCCCCCTCCCCCCAAAACTCTTAACAAGTATTACAAATCAAACTTGAAAGAGATTCAGGAAATGTTTATATAAACCCACTTTTTACCCAGTGTTATGCTTAAAAATTTTACAATTTCTTTCATATGAAATTGACTCATCAATCCGTAAATAAATTTGTCTTTGTCATAAGTCACGTATTGTAATTGCAACACACATTGGTACCCACAAATCAGTGTATTCATTTTAATTGTTGACAAATATTTAATCGTATGGAAAAAACTTGCAAATAACATTGGTTTACTATTTCATATCATTGATAATTATTTAAATATATGTGTATGTAGAAAAAGGTAAACGATACTTTGCATAATTATATCAATCTAGCTTGTGTGACTTTTGAGAAGTAAATCGTTCAAGTTAGCATTTTTTTTAGTCACGTACATACAGATTAAGGCACAATGAGTAAGTCTTACTGAGGGAATCGTACTTGTCAATGGAACCTACCGGCTTTGTAGTGGTAGCATAGACGAGTTTGACTTAGCCAATTGCTTTATTACTTTCAATGCGAGTGCAAACTGTTCGGAATGCCTTCGCATACTGTTTGACAACGAGACCGACGTCCAAGAGGAAGAAACAGCCCTAAGGCTAAGTCTGGCGGTGCCAATGGGGATCGGGATGTATCTCCTCAGTCTGATCACCATCGTCGGCAACGCCATGGTACTACACGCTATCCGGACGGAGCGACGGCTTCAAACCGTAAGTCCAAGACTAATTTTCTTATCTATTCGCCATAAATGTTCGTAATTCATTTGGAACTATTAACAATAAATAAGTTTCATCTAAGATATTTACATAATCCAAAAAATACAAGTCAACAACGCTTATTTATCATACTTTTGTAAAAGTAAATGAAAGCTTTGCATAAAATTATGAAGCTGAAGTTAATGCTTGAATTTCCACGAAACTTGTAGATTGACTAAAAGAATTGCAAGAAATCTTTTGACTAGCTTAGGATTATAGACAGAAGACAGTGCGTGACACAAACGAAGAAACTATTCTTTCGGGCGCTAAAGGTAAGTCTAATAAATGGTTTAAACAAATTACACACGCCGCGCCATGGCAATCGCCAATAACAGATGCAATGATGATTTAGTATAACACTGTATAATTGTTTTTCAGATATTGAGTATGGTAATTTTATAAACCAAAACACGGGTATCAGTCTTACTACGTTTGTCTGTGGCGAAATAAAACTCCGGCCACGGTCTAAGATGAACTCAAATGATTACATTACAACAACCACGGGCACGGGAAAACTAAAAAGAGAGAGCGAAGCTTACCGTTTCAGTTCCATGCTTGTTCCAAGTCTTCACTTACGGCGGAAGTGCCAAATACGTCATAAATACTCAAACTTTATGGGAGGATAGTTCAGACCTTGTAACCCCGAGGGACACCAAAACCGTTTTATATCATCCTTGTTGAAGGTCAATGTCAGAGTCACGATCAGTTTTTATCGTGGTACGTGAAGACGCACGCACATAGGGTTGGACGGAAGGAAAATATGAAGCATATAGAAGAGCTTTGTTCCCTTTAAAGTCATTAGAAGTTTCGAGATTATTTTTTGGAAACAAGCAAGACATTCTGGTTCTGGAAATATTTTAATGTAGCATTTAAAACACAAGAAAGAAAGTAGTCTTTGTTTGTCATCAATAAGCAACCGAGCAATTGTCGCACATTCTTTGTTCCTCTCACAATTGAGTACTTCACGCCACTTCTTTGTTGTGCAGCTATACCTTGTTTGGACCCCTCTCACCGCAACAGTCTTGACAACAGAAAAGACTTTTCAGCCGCACGTTGTAACCATTTTATCTGTGACCAAACAACCCTTATCAACACTGGTTTTACTTCCGGCTACGGTTGGTATGTAACGGCTTGTAAACCTCGGAGGCGTACATTAGATCATTGTTATGTTACCATTTACTCATCGTCTCAAATAGATCAACTGCCTTATCAAAAATGAAAAAGAACAAACAAACAACCTTTATTGTTCTATTTCTTAGTAAGAACCATCACCAGCCTGCCATCTTCAGGGAACAAAGTTAATAATAGTGTTAAAGTTAGTTAGTAATGTTGAGGGCTAATAGAATGACTCCATCTAAGCATTGGCCTAAAACATTATCAAATACAAATTTGACGGTTCGTTCAATAATGAGATTTAAAGCTTTGTTGTGGTTTGGATTTTAAAGTAGCATTTCGAACTACTAGCACGTCGTGTATATACGATGGTATATTTTATGCAAAGTCTACTGATCCGAGTTGAAGAGAATTTTAAGCAGGAAGCGAATAAATTCGAAATTCCCAATTGAGCTGATGACAGGATTATAGTAATGTACATTTTATAAAGATGGAAGCGAATATGTACAATCCAAACTAAGCAGATGAAAGTAATTGTAATGTACATTTCATTAAGCAGGACGCGAATATGTACAATATTTCCGATTAAACCGATGAAAGCAATATAGTAATGTATATTTCATTAAACAGGACGCGAATATGTACAAGATTCTCGATTAAACCGACGAAGTAATAAAGTTATGTACATTTCATTAAGCAGGACGCGAATATGTACAAGATTCACGATTAAACCGACGAAGTAATAAAGTAATGTACATTTCATTAAGCAGGACGCGAATATGTACATGATTCACGATTAAACCGATGAAAGTAATAGAGTCATGTTTATTTCATTAAACAGGACGCGAATATGTACAAGATTCCCGATTAAACCGATGAAAGTAATAAAGTCATGTCATTTCATTAAACAGGACGCGAATATGTACAAGATTCCCGATTAAACCGATGAAAGTAATAAGTCATGTTTATTTCATAATATATCAGGACACCGTTATGTACAAGATTCCCGATTAAACCGATAAAAGTAATATAGTAATGTACATTTTATTAAGCAGGGCGCAAATTAGATATGCAAAATATCCAATTAGTAAATGAAAATAATGTAGTATTGTACTTTTGTGTACACTTAACTTATTCCCAGAAAAGTGGATTTGCATACATTATCTTATCTTTTTTAAGTTCTTTCTTGTCCCTTGCGACGCTTGAGGCAACATTCGACACCATCCGTTAGTAGGAATCTGTTGTGAAACGCTGACTGTTAAAAATAAACTGAATATCATTTCATTGACATAAAAAAACGCTTACTTCATCGTTTCCTAGTTATATGCCATCGAGGCATTTGAAATTACTTGTCAATCCAAACTACTGGAACATTTTTAAATCAAGTGCTAGGAACTTGCAAAAAAATCGCGTTTTTAATTTATTTTACTGTAATTGAAACGTTGGCCAGGAAGTTTTGTTAGATTGGTGGAGGTGCCGGGTTAAAGAAATAAATATGATTGCTATGACGAAACACTAAGTTTAGTTGGTTTAGTTGGAACATTTATAGAATAGTAATAGAGAGACGTAGAAAAAATATCTTCGTAAGGGTGCCCGTTTTAAATCGGGAGATAGAAACTTGCAAAAAAATCACGTTTTTATTTTATTTTACTGTAATTGAAACGTTGGCTAGGAATTTTTGTTAGTTTGGTGGAGGTGCCGGGTTAAAGAAATAAATATGATTGCTAAGACGAAACACTTCGTTTAGATGGAACATTTATAGAATAGTAATAGAGAGACGTAGAAAAAAATCTTCGTAAGGATGCCCGTTTTAAATCGGATAATAGAAATTTGCAAATAATCACGATTTTATTTTATTACTAGGGAAACGCCAAAGTCGTTGTTAAACGAGTGAGTGAGCCATGTGTATAGTACCCGGTATCATTCCCCATACTGGGCTAGATCGTGCCTTAGGTATATGGGAGAAAAGGCGATGTTCCCAGGTACTCAACACTTGGCTCACACACTCGTTTAACATCGACTTTGGCGTTTTCCTAGTTTAAATTGAACATTTAAAATGCGAATCGTGTTCAAAACGTATTAGAGTGAAACATTAACAAATTTCCAAGATAAAACAAAATCACCCAATTTTTATTTCCCATCACACATCCCTAAAAAATAATATGTAGGTGTAAAAATATAAAAAGTTCAAAACTAACGGATATCGAACCTCAACCCTCCGTGCGGTAGGCTCTATGCTTACCACTAGGCCATGGCAGACACGTAGAGTTCGTCCCGCTAGCAGCTACAAACAAATGGTATCGATATTTTAAAAAATCAGGGATTAAATCGTAATGGATCTAGCTGATTTTGTTAACAGTTCTCAGTAAACTCGTGCCGGATGTCTGTTTAAAATTTCAGCGCAATCTGTTCAGCGGTTCGGCTGATTTTCGACGTACAGACAGACAGAATCACAGAATGAGATCCGTTTGAGTTGAATGGAGACACTCAGTCGCTCCGCTCCCTCGTTTAATTATACTAGGAAAACGCCAAAGTCGTTGTTAAACGAGTGAGTGACCTATGTGTATAGTATCCGGTATCATTCCCCATACTGGGCTAGATCGAGCCTTAGGTATATGGGAGAAAAGGCGATGTTCCCGGGTACTCAACACATGGCTCACTCACTCGTTTAACAACGACTTTGGCGTTTCCCCAGTTATTTAAATTGAACATTTAAAATGCGAATCATGTTCAAAACGTATTAGCGTGAAACATTACCAAATTTCCAAGATAAAACAAAATCACCTAAGTTTTATTACCCATTTAACACCCCTCAAAAATAATATGTGGGTGTAAAAATATAAAAAAGTTCAAGCTATGAGTATCGAACCCCAACCCTCCGTGCGGTAGTCTAAATGCTTACCAATAGGCCATGCAAGCCACGTAGTTATATCGTCCCACTAGCTGCTACTAAACAAATGCTATAGATATTTTAAAAATCACATTTTAATTTATTGTAGGATTAAATCGCAATGAATCTAGCTGATTTTGTTAGCAGTTCTCAGTAAACTTGTACCGGATGTCTGTTTAAAATTTCAGCTTAATCTGTTCAGCGGTTCGGCTGATTTTCGACGTACAGACAGACAGACAGAATCACAGAATGAGAGCCGTTCAAGTTGAATGGAGACACTCGGTCGCTCCGCTCCCTCGTTTAATTATATAAGATTTATAAGCTTTGGTGGAGGTGCCGGGTCGAATAAATAAATAAAAATGATAACTTTGACGAAACAATTTGTACAGTTGAAAAGTTTATAGAATACTAATCAAGAGACGTAGTAAAAATATTTTCGTAAGGATGCCCGCTTTATGGTGGGTTTACACTTCAGGTTTTATCCAGTGTGACCCTCTGTAGGTAATAAACTAGGTACATAGAGTGTTCGGGGATCGGTGAAGGGAATGTCCAAGTGATGTTTGAGAGGTGTCAATCCCAAGCATTCCTCTAAATGACTGTAAAGACGAACTTTAGAAAATACTTTAAAGTCATGATTGCTGTTGGTGGGACTCGATCTCGTGATTGTCCGAGGAGGTCTGACACGTTACACATAAGCTACCTCTTGCGGTGAACTACGGTTATATAGTAAAGCTTTTGAAAACACGATTCATATTTTGTATAATTTAAAAATATTTATAATAATAATAATAATAATAATAATAATAATAATAATAATAATAATAATAATAATAATAATAATAATAATAATAATAATAATAATAATAATTAATAATAATTCGTATGAAGCCTGCCCAGGGTGCAATGCCCCTCTTCAGGTGTCTGACTAGCTATGTTGCGGATAGGACAATCGTGAAGGGATGCCTGAGGGTGGTTTCGAGGACTCGATCCCTTGCATTCGCATTAATGCCTGAGGAAAACATCGGTAAAAACCTTCAGTCAAGATTGCCGGTCTCGACGAGATTTGAACCCGGGACCTTCCGAATCACAGTCGCGTGCTTAACGCTCTAGCCAACACTGTCGGTAAACAATTTAAATAAGTCGTAAATGATGTTCATTTCTTGTTAATACAAAAAGTAAAGTATATATTGCACGTCAGGACATTAATTGTGTGTGCCTTTGTGGTTCGTGTCTCGCAACGTCGTAAAATACATACACATTTATATTTTAATGTAAAATAAGATTAAAATAATTATAATGAGAATAAATATTGGAGTAATAAAACTGTAGCAAGTTGATACTTAGCACGCAGTCGGCAGAATATATATTTTGGAAAGCGTTTGCTAAGAGAATATTAAAAGTTTACAGTACTGGGGCTCTACACCGCAATAATTATGTCGTGCGACGTGACGTATGTTCGATACGCTAATTGTTTTGTTTTGAAAATTTTCTGGTTATGGTTTGCGTAAAAGTCTAAAATAATGGCATAACATGCGTCTGTATGCAAATCAAACCAGAAATTATAAAAGCTATCTCAGCGGGGTATCGAACCCCGGTCTCCCAATTGCCGGTCGGGTGTTTTACCCCTAAGCTACCGAGACGGTAAACTTCATGACATCTGGATTGTTGGTTCATTGTAGATCTGAATAGATTGTAACAGTACTGTAACGATTCTGCTGCGTTTAAACTGACCATTTAAACTTGATTTTATATTGCCATTACCTAACGCAGGTATGAGCGAGGGTTTATTTCTTAATTTCATTAATCGGGAAACACTCCCGTAGGTGTAATTGATATTTTATCCAAAATCAATCCATCCAGAAATAAAAAAAAAACAATTGGGAGACCAGGATTCGATACCCTGTTGAGATGGACTTTTTTTATTTCTGGATTGATTTACATAAAATCAATTACATACCTACGGGAGTGTTTCCCGACTAATGAAATTGAGTCAAACAAATGATAAAGGTGCATACAAATCAATATGGCGTGCCATTCC
>JAMZAV010009771.1:0-25914 GCA_024449915.1 Sweltsa coloradensis
TAGTATTTAGCATAGCATAGCATAGCATAGCATGTAACTATAGCCTAATGTGAGCTTTCAGAACACCATAATGACAGCTATTTTTAAAAAAATCCCCAAAAAACACTGCCGACTGGCAAATGCACAGTTTTTTACTGTGCAATGTAGTCCTTCTATGTAAGGTGACCGGACATACCGGTTTGACCGGTACCGTACCGTTTTCAGAACACTTGTACCGGTGTCCCGAGAGACTCATCAAAATGACGTATTTGTACTGGTTTGCAATTTTGGATGGGACATGTCTCGGTATTCTGTCAAGTGTACCGTGTGGAAGGATGTTTTACTTGAAAAACAAAACACTCCTCTAATAAATACTAACAGTAATAACATTGAAATAGTCCTTCCACTTCCAAGAAGATAATTCATTTTCTTTAGGGTTGTGCGAGTATTGTTTAATGATTTTGGTGGAGGTGCCGGGTCGCGCCTGAGTGTGAGAACGTAAATATCGTTATCTATTCTTGGAGTTACTTAGGCGTAGGCCCACCAACCCTGAATAATGTCCATAATACTAACTTCAGTCTTTTGATACAAATTTGTGTTCTTTTTGGTACTTCTGAACTTTTTTTTACACATTTAATAAAAATATGTCACTATAATGTTTGTATCAACATTTTTCAAGTAATTAATACCACTTACTACTGAAATATATGTCATAGCCTAGCTCTTATAACATATTTTTTGCTTGATCATTAAAATGACCTAGAGAGAGATTACATTTTTTAACCAATTCGATGAAACTCTTTCATTTTTAGAGCCAATATATAGACATATCAATAAATAAAATTAATATTAAACATTATTGTAAAAAAAAAATATAGTCAAAGAGTAATAGTGAAATTTTAAAAGAGAGAAAGTACTCGGGACTCGAATCGGAAAAAAAAACAGGACTTGAACACCCCTAATTTTGTCAGTCATTTGTATTGATTTTGTTTTTCGATAATGAAAAATCAAAATGTATTAATCATGCAACTGAACTTCGTTCTTGATTAATTACGTTCCTGCACTAATTATTTTGTTGTAAAGACAAAATGTAGCCTATTAAAAGTTAAATCATGCATATTAAACAAATTCAATGCATTTTCAATTATCTTTATTATTATTTATTATAGTATGCTGCCCTCATCAATACATTACACACATTATTTTCTGCCGAGTGCTTGTAGGCCTATTTTGTTTTGCACTACTATCATTTTAAAACCACTAGATAAAGATTTTATGACTTAAAAATGTACACATTAAAACCATTTTTTAAGCGCGACTGCGGCCTTATAGGTTTGCACCAAGTTTTTAATTCATATTTTCGTGTCCGAAAGCAGTTTTCTGGGCATTCTTGACCAAATATGTGTCCAAAAAATTTGCCTCCAGCGGCTGGGGCTCTGCCCCAGACCCCGAATTGATCCATGTAGTACAAAGTACGAATTCTTACACTTAAGTTATCCCGGTTTATAACTTTCAAAATATGGTCAGTGGTCACCTTATCCTTATAATTTAAAAAGTGAAAATTTGCCAAACTTTACTTTGTTACTAGGAAAACACGAGCCATAGTCTGCAATAATAGAGGCCACGCAAAGTACATGCAAGTGAAGTTCAATGAAGCAGTTGAAGACTACACTGAGGCACTCAAGCTTGATCCTCAACTTGCAGTTGCTTACTACAATAGAGGAACTATACATTACAGACTAGGTAACTAGACCACAGTATTGTATTATGTTTATGTTATTGTTTGTGCTACCACGGTTGCAGTTGCACCAATAGCAACAGGTGAACAACATACATCAAGGACTTGTATCCAATCAAGTTGACTACAACCTCCTTCTATGTCCCGTGAACTGTGATTGCCATTGCAGTGCAACTACTTGGTATGCTGAAAGCATTTCTATTCAAAGAAACATTTGGGTTAGCAACATCATAAACATGATTAGGGCTGTTCTAACTCCTAACTTTAAGAACGGTATCCAGCACTAGGTATTTGCGGGAATACTGCCTAAGAATTTTGTAGAATACCCTAGTCACAAAAATATTAGTATCTAAGAACTGAGAAGTATGGCTGGGCTATGCATATAATTCAATCTATATCACACACAAATTTCCATAGACTATAAATAAATAACTTAATAAATAAATAAATTGTATTTAGAGTCTACCCACTCAGTTATATCTGATTTTCAGTGGGGGCAGTAAATCAAAGCGACCAAGCCAACCCTGTAGGCCCCGACGCAATCGACGAGTAAGCGATAACCAACCAAAGATCAATATTTTTAATAATAGGAAATATAGCAATCAGTGGTATGAACAATGCGAACACCCTCGGATCAACGCCAGAATCAACAAGGCCGATTCAGAACAACTCTGAATTTATTATGTGGATCGTTGCTAGGACGGCTCCAAAGTCACCGTTTACAAACTCCTAAGACAAGAACTGATGGACTTGAGTCCAAATCAGAACTTTAAAAAACTTCTGACTTTAGCGGGAATCGAACCCTAGACCTTCTGCATTGGAAGCAGATACGCTAACCACAAGACCAACGAGCCACACGTATCGATATAAATATCAACATTTTATTATTTGTCCAAACACTATTCTAAAATACTATTTTTTAAACATTGTACAAAAACTTTAAAAATAACCTAGGACTTAGGCCTACTAAAAAAAATGAGCTAAAATAGCTTCATGTGGAATAGTAGGTATGAATTACAATTAACTAGGGAGATTATAAGCAAGTTAGGGACACTTTATTTAAATATTTACTATTTAGATTTATTTATCATCTAGGGTAGGTATATTATTTTTTATGTAGTTTTATACAATGACAATTTATTAAGTCTACTCAATAAGCATTCAACAGTTATAACTATGTAAGCAATAATCCAATTATAGTTCTTTAATTTATAAGATAAGTTGCTTTGTCTTGTATTAATAAGATATAGGCAGCCTATCTAGGCCCTATACGTAGTATAATATATGTGAGACTATACGGCCTCTCTCTGAGTGTACTTAGGTCTTTTGGCTTTGGTCGGTCGAAGATCGATTTGTATCTCGAAGTCGATGTCGTTGGTCAGTGGAAGGAGAGATGTTTTTTTTTTCATGAGCTGGTTCGAGGCTACTACTGAGGCAACTGGGTTAAATGTGGAAACCATGTATAAACTAATTAAATACTAATAATACAGAACGGGTTTGATTTAAATCAGAAACTAGAGAAAATTTCATTTGATTTCATAAAAAGAATCATGTGATTCACTTAAGTTTAACAATTTTAATATAAAATCTATGTCAATCTATTCTATTAAATTCTAGAAAATGCCAAGATCATATTTCATCATTTTCGCATGTAGCGTCACCCGGACATTTGTTTGGACCTAGTTCAGTTTAATGACGCTGTGTGCTGGTCTTTGATTGGTTATCATAACGCTACGATCGGTTTTTTGATTGTTGAGAGCGGCGTTTGTCGGCAGTGTGTCGTGAGAGCTTTGAGACGTGAAGTTGGAAATCGGTCGGTGTGCGTGGGCGATTTGAGACGTTGCGTAAAACTTAGGGAAAGTGTACTAGGAAAGAACACTTTGGATATAGAAAACGCGTGTTAAAAATCTGCGAAAGTGATAATCGAAAGTGAACGGCGATCTGCCAAGAAGAAATACCAGAAATCAACGAAAACGATAACCAACCGAGGTACATTTTATAAGGCTAGCCCAGCCCAGGGATACGTGAGTAAACGAACTTTTGCATGCTTTAGGAGCATATTAAAAAACCTACGGACTTGATAAAAGACAGCATCGATAACCAGAAAGGGTTAGAACCATTCGATATCTGGACCGAGAGTTAGTTGGGATTTTAAAGGAACCGAGAAAGATTATATTCGCGTAGCCTGGAGTTTAGGACGCGATAACGCAAGCAAGGTTTGGTGGTTGTATTACAACGAAATACAGATTGAAATATTATAAAAAGGAAATCGGTGAGGATAATATTGTTTATGAATCCAAATATAGGAACATATAAGGAACAGTTAATTACCATTCGATATCATGGCCGAGGCTTAGTTTTATGTAAATTGGTTTCGGAATTCGTAAATGCATTTAGTTGAAGAATAAAATGGCGAATTTTAATTGCAAAGAGCTTAGAGATAACATCAACAATAAGAACTCGGAACATTCGTGAGTGCCTGAGCCAGCAACGTCGAACGAAGTGCTTTGGTAATAAAGACGGGTAAGAACAGAACTGAGCCGATAAAAGTAGGCGTGTTTACATTATTGAACGTCTGACAGTTTACCGTGTGAGATACAGGAAAAACTTGGTTGTTGGACTTGGAATGCTGATATCGGGCAAGTGTGAAACATTAAAAACGTACGGTCGGAGTTGAGTTATTCGCACGATAAAATATCGTATTTTATCACCGCTCAAACATTATCAAGGGAAATTTGAACTCAAGAGTAATCACAGCCGGGATACGAACTCAAGACAGGATCTTCAATACAAGACTACGATCGTCTACAAATACGCAGCAAGTTACGGAACTACACGTCGGACTTCTTCGACGTCATAAGGTTTCGATGGGAGTCATGATCATTTGTGATGAGTATTTAAATTAAGTTTTATTAACAATTATATTTCCATAAATTTTCGGGAAACTTTACTGTTGTCCATCAGACCAAGAGATATCTTAACTGGATATCCATTTCGCTTTTAGACATCAGTACTGATAGGTAGGGTTTGAAACTGTATTCCTTGTCAATGAAGGAAATTCATTTGTGTCATGCAATATAGCCCGTTCTGGTTTAACTTATGAACCGTTGATTGTCTGTTGTAATGTCATCCTAGATCTAGTATAAATTATAAGTTGTTTTCAGAGATGTTTGTCTTCGCTGTTGTTACGATTTCTCAATTTTGTGGGTCTTGGTGAGTTATAGGAGTGTGTTATGAACTGGTTAGGTAACTTTAGACTTGAGTACCAGGTTCACGCCTAGGTAGAGTAATCATTCAAGTTTGAGTGATTTTAGTCTTGATCAGTTGTTTTATTCTTAATTAATTTTTACTTCCAAGTGAGATCAGAAATCGTGTTTCACTTTAATTAGGCGACCCATCGCCGAGTATGTTTTTGTTTATTAAATGTTATTTTTCGAAGTTTAACTATTTAGAGAAGTATCCAACGAGAGCTTATCGATTACCTGAGGGGTCGTAGGTTCGTTGTGTTACATTTGGCGAACCAACGTGGAAGGCTTTACGAATTATTACTAATCGTCCGAGATTAAGAGGGCTTAGTAAGTGTATACTTTGTTGTACGTGTTTTGAGTGTGACAGTTGTCACATTTGTACGTAGTCAAAGAGAGATTGTCTTGATAATTACAATTCGTGGGGTATAAGGCCTAGGTTGAGCTAAATAGGAAGAAAAACAAAATATCAGGTTTATTCGAGAACAGAAAGGAGACAGTGTATGCAGGCTTGAGCGGTTTCAGAACCACGAGGAAGGAGTGGAGGGGATTTGTCTTTCTGAGATCTCAGTCCAGCTCGTTGTGAAGTGTTGGTGGGGTAGGGTGAGAAATCAACGGGTTATGAGTTCAGAAGAGGAAGATGTTAATTTGAATGAAGGTAGAGTGTCAACCAATGATAGTACGGATAGCGATACCACAGTTGAGTTAGACCAAGGTATGATGGATCAAATCATGAAAACTCTCGTAGACAATAAGGATATGATTACTTTGCCGGTTAGGAAGACGGTACACTTTGATCTACCAGAGGAAGGAAGGATTGTTGAGAGTGGAGGGAATGCGACATTGTTGGAAGCTGAAAACTACGCAATCGGAGAGCGAAGTTAATGCAGCTGCGTCGAACAGTCTAGCAACAGGGAGTTCAAGGTCGCACCAGGAATGCGAGATTGCGTCCGAGCAGTCAAGTTTTAGTAATCAAGTTTAGAGAAATGATGCGTTTCATGGAGGTGATGGCAGTTCAGATAAATACCAATCACATAGGGAGGTCGGAAGAGAGGAATACCGATAAAATAGAGTTGGCGAGTCAGTTGGAGAAGGAGGATAACCAAACTCAAACAAACTCAAATAGATAGGTTGTCGGCTAGGATAGATTGGTGGTGTAAAGAAAAAATAGATGTAAAGGTAGTTGAGATAAATGAACGTCTAGACAAGAAACACAGAGAACTTGATAGTCGGGTAGACGAAATAGAAAAAGGAGTAAAAGACAACCAAAAGGGGGTTGAGATGGAAATAGGCGGGTTGGTTAATCACATAAATGATAGCTTACCTAGGGTAGAGGAGAAAATGAGTACCATTGAGAAGCAAGTTAGTGGGGTGAATACACGTCTAGAGGGACAGGAAATAATGATAGACAAGTTGTCGGGTTTAACTAAAGAAAGTATAAGCCAGTGTGAATCAATGAAGAAGGAGATGGCTACAGTTGATAAGGAGATGCAAGGGAAAAATATGTCCGAAGTAGAAGTGTGGATTAGAGCAAAGAAAATTCACGTTGCTAAGTTGGGTATGAGACGAGTCCAAGAGAGGACGTGGAGTAATTGGTGGAGTAATTGGAGGCTTGATGAGAGAGACGAACCGAAAGAGGAAATCGTACGCGATTTAAAAATGTTGATGTTTGGCTCCCAAGGAGATAAGAAGAAAATATATAATGGAAATCAGACAGACGTCGTACGGTTGAGTAGGCGGGTGTTTGTAAAGACATGCGTAATGCGAGCTGGCATTCAAAAGGTGAAAGAGATGTGAGGTGGTGGGGGAACTACCCAGAGCGAAAATAAAAAGAATTAACTGTAAGTGCAGTTATGTATCGGCGTCAGCAACTGTAAAGCTGAAGAGTGCAGTAAAATACAAACTGAGTCAGAATCAAGGCATAGTATTGTTGGGTTTTGGTGGGGTGAACTTTGTAGAATCACCACATGGAACTAGTCAACGAAGATGTCATCGTAGAAGTGTGTTAAAGACTTTTTGTAACACCCTGTAGTGTCAGTTTACGTTAGCGCTGGCGGTGTTTATGTTATCGGCTGGTTTGTTTTGAAGGACAGTATCGGTTTTATTCCCTAGAGCGTACGCATAGACAAGCAAAAGTACAAGGCTGTTCATTCATAATAGTTTCGAATACTTTCGCCTACCACTGTTGTAAAGTGTCTTCTTGCATTATTGTGTTTCTACTGAGGAAAGTTGTAAACAAAGTTGGTACAGTTGTCTGTTGTACACGTACTGTTGTTCGTCGGGACAGTTTTGGGTGACTTGTGGTGATGTTTCGGAAGTTGATTTTTGCATCGTAATAGTCTTGTCAGTCGAAGAGGTGCCAGGTTAAATGCGGCGATAGTTGAATTGAAGGTGGAATCCAAGTTAAAGAGGTGCCAGGTTGAGACGGCGATAGTTGAATTTAAGTTGAATTGAAAGTTGAATTGAGTTGTTGCCAGGAAACAATGCGGCATGATTACAAAAAAATGAAGAAAAGACTAAAGTTCCGATGTAGGAAGTGAAAGATGAAACATTGCAGGTACTCAATGTTGTTTAGATGGTCACAGTGTGTTGTTTACAGTTCAGTTGTGGTTTTGTGGTTTGGTGGGGTCAGCGGTGAGTTGAAGACGAATAATAAAAGGAGAAAAAGTTGACAGTAGGTGAAAGAGGCAAATCAAGCCATGTAGAAGTGGTTGTTTGACAAGGTCGAGTTCTTTTGTTTGTTGTGGTTTGCTGGATGTCAAGGTCACGCATCAGATTGTTTTGTTTTCTAAAGGTCGTTCAAAGTGACGACAGGTGTTGTGTTTTGATTGGCAACAGGTGGATCATTTTGACACTTGTCAGTTTGGGTTTTTGGTTGGATTTCTTTAACGTGTGGTTTGTACTACCAAGTATCACTTGTGGATTGAAGTTGTGAGTTGTTTCAAAGTAAAAGATGTGTACTTTGTACGTTTGAACCAAGTGGGGTAATGAGACTATACGGCCTCTCTCTGAGTGTACTTAGGTCTTTTGGCTTTGGTCGGTCGAAGATCGATTTGTATCTCGAAGTCGATGTCGTTGGTCAGTGGAAGGAGAGATGTGTATTTTTCATGAGCTGGTTCGAGGCTACTACTGAGGCAACTGGGTTAAATGTGGAAACCATGTATAAACTAATTAAATACTAATAATACAGAACGGGTTTGATTTAAATCAGAAACTAGAGAAAATTTCATTTGATTTCATAAAAAGAATCATGTGATTCACTTAAGTTTAACAATTTTAATATAAAATCTATGTCAATCTATTTTATTAAATTCTAGAAAATGCCAAGATCATATTTCATCATTTTCGCATGTAGCGTCACCCGGACATTTGTTTGGACCTAGTTCAGTTTAATGACGCTGTGTGCTGGTCTTTGATTGGTTATCATAACGCTACGATCGGTTTTTTGATTGTTGAGAGCGGCGTTTGTCGGCAGTGTGTCGTGAGAGCTTTGAGACGTGAAGTTGGAAATCGGTCGTGTGCGTGGGCGATTTGAGACGTTGCGTAAAACTTAGGGAAAGTGTACTAGGAAAGAACACTTTGGATATAGAAAACGCGTGTTAAAAATCTGCGAAAGTGATAATCGAAAGTGAACGGCGATCTGCCAAGAAGAAATACCAGAAATCAACGAAACGATAACCAACCGAGGTACATTTTATAAGGCTAGCCCAGCCCAGGGATACGTGAGTAAACGAACTTTTGCATGCTTTAGGAGCATATTAATAAACCTACGGACTTTTATAAAAGACAGCATCGATAACCAGAAAGGGTTAGAACCATTCGATATCTGGACCGAGAGTTAGTTGGGATTTTAAAGGAACCGAGAAAGATTATATTCGCGTAGCCTGGAGTTTAGGACGCGATTTAAAGCAAGCAAGGTTTGGTGGTTGTATTACAACGAAATACAGATTGAAATATTATAAAAAGGAAATCGGTGAGGATAATATTGTTTATGAATCCAAATATAGGAACATATAAGGAACAGTTAATTACCATTCGATATCATGGCCGAGGCTTAGTTTTTATGTAAATTGGTTTTCGGAATTCGTAAATGCATTTAGTTGAAGAATAAAATGGCGAATTTTAATTGCAAAGAGCTTAGAGATAACATCAACAATAAGAACTCGGAACATTCGTGAGTGCCTGAGCCAGCAACGTCGAACGAAGTGCTTTGGTAATAAAGACGGTAAGAACAGAACTGAGCCGATAAAAGTAGGCGTGTTTACATTATTGAACGTCTGACAGTTTACCGTGTGAGATACAGGAAAAACTTGGTTGTTGGACTTGGAATGCTGATATCGGGCAAGTGTGAAACATTAAAAACGTACGGTCGGAGTTGAGTTATTCGCACGATAAAATATCGTATTTTATCACCGCTCAAACATTATCAAGGGAAAGTTGAACTCAAGAGTAATCACAGCCGGGATACGAACTCAAGACAGGATCTTCAATACAAGACTACGATCGTCTACAAATACGCAGCAAGTTACGGAACTACACGTCGGACTTCTTCGACGTCATAAGGTTTCGATGGGAGTCATGATCATTTGTGATGAGTATTTAAATTAAGTTTTATTAACAATTATATTTCCATAAATTTTCGGGAAACTTTACTGTTGTCCATCAGACCAAGAGATATCTTAACTGGATATCCATTTCGCTTTTAGACATCAGTACTGATAGGTAGGGTTTGAAATGTATTCCTTGTCAATGAAGGAAATTCATTTGTGTCATGCAATATAGCCCGTTCTGGTTTAACTTATGAACCGTTGATTGTCTGTTGTAATGTCATCCTAGATCTAGTATAAATTATAAGTTGTATTTCAGAGATGTTTGTCTTCGCTGTTGTACGATTTCTCAATTTTTTCGGGTCTTGGTGAGTTATAGGAGTGTGTTATGACTGGTTAGGTAACTTTAGACTTGAGTACCCGGTTTAAGCCTAGGTAGAGTAATCATTCAAGTTTGAGTGATTTTAGTCTTGATCAGTTGTTTTATTCTTAATTAATTTTTACTTCCAAGTGAGATCAGAAATCGTGTTTCACTTTAATTAGGCGACCCATCGCCGAGTATGTTTTTGTTTATTAAATGTTATTTTTCGAAGTTTAACTATTTAGAGAAGTATCCAACGAGAGCTTATCGATTACCTGAGGGGTCGTAGGTTCGTTGTGTTACATATGTATGAAAAAT
Source organism: Sweltsa coloradensis (assembly GCA_024449915.1). NCBI lineage: Eukaryota > Metazoa > Arthropoda > Insecta > Plecoptera > Chloroperlidae > Sweltsa > Sweltsa coloradensis. Next base: position 10,189 of record JAMZAV010009771.1, read on the forward strand.
TGAGTTAGTTTATTTTTTAATTTGACAATATACTATTGTGGTAGACATACTTTTTAGGTTTTATTAATATCTAGTTAGATAAGATAGATAATGTGAGTCTTTCTGGACAAGGTAGGCCTAAGGATTACATTCGTTAAGTTTTAGGTCACGTTTTGTCTTGTGTTAGTGTTACGCTTACAGTACCGTACCGTAGGTCTATCTAGTATCTATGCCTACCGCTTTAAAGTTTAAACCCAAAACTTATATGATGGGAAATGAAAGAATTCTAATTCTTCATTTTCAGGCAATTTTGTTGCTGCATTTAGTGATCTGACTCAAGCTGTGACACTGGACCCCAAGAATAAAGATTTCAGTGATGCACTGAGCGACTGTTTCAAAGCAAGCATCTCCAAGAACAGAACTTCATTTTGAAACACAATCTGGATTCATGAATCATGGAATCATGGAAGTGCCCACACTCGAACGTAATCTACTTGAAAGTCTGCATCCCCTTCCCATGATGGGTACCACTCTGATTTTCTCTCCAGAAGTCGATCATTGCCTGGAGAAAAGATGAACAAGTACTGTATTTTAGTTACTCAGGGTTGCCACAATTATCTTTCTATCTTGGGCTGGGATATAGCCTACTTAAAAAATCCTGTGAAATCCTATTTACCGGTGGTATTTACAGCGTTAAATTATAATTGTGTATGAATAATTGAATAACACAGATTTTCAGATTTTCATTAAACAAATGTGTGATGCCCGACTTATTTTCGGCGATTTAACCCTGTGAGTGCCAGGCTCAATAGTCCTGTAGTGCCAGGTTAAAAACATACATTTTGTAGTTTTTATTGAAAAGTGACTTTAAAGCCAAAGTTATGGTCCGATCATAAAGTTTCATTCATCAAAATCTTTGGCATAAACTGAACAATGCAATGATAGCCTACAAACATTTTTTTTGGGAAAAAAATTGATTTTGAATAGTATTTGAATTAGGCCTAAAATTGTTTGTGAATTTTTTTCCATTTTAAATTTCAAAGGCAATTTGGCATAAAGTTATCTATCTGGACCACCAATTTTATACCTCATAAAGTATTGTCACTGTATTAGGCCTACAACAGTTTAACACAAAAAATTTCAAATAAATTCAGTAAATAATGAAAGAATTTTTAGTATATAGCCTACACTATAGCCTATATAATATTTTTATATATTTATGCGTCAGGCTCAACAATGAATTTTGGTTGTTATGAAGTCCAAAAGTGCCAACGTCGATAATATTGACGTTGAAATCGTCACGCGAAGTGCCAGCGTCGATTTTTTCGACCTTTTAAATTACGCAAGTTTCACGTCTATAAATCTGCAAGCTAATAGGCTTGTACATATTCGTTCACTGTGGCGCTATCTGTGTCCAGATTGGTAAACTAGGAAGTGTATTATGACTTCAAATAGAACAGCGCGACCACAGCTGGCCGTGCGAGCATAAACCGTGTAACGCGCGTTACAAGGTTTATGCACGCGGACCCTCAATTGGTCATTTTATTTTGTTTTGTGATTATTCGATACGTGATTTTGATCATCGGTATGCGCCCATTTTATCCCATAAAATTTTTGGTGCAACTTCGGCTAACTTTTATGAATGAAAATATTATCTAGGCCCTAAATAAAAACAGAAATCTATTGACGCATTCAGAAACGAGTTAAATTGTAGTACAGTAGTATGATAAGTCGAGTTACAAATTGTACAATATTTGTATGATGAATTAGAGAAGCCAAGGCTGGAGACATTTGAGATGGGATTGCTTTGCCAGCAAAATGTGCAAAATATCCTGTCTTGAGAGACCTGCTAAATATGAGGAAGTTTTTCAAAGTAGACTACTTAAAATGATGGACAAAATTATCTTATTTTGAAACAATATTATTTACTTATGAGTTAAAAATAAATAAAAAACATTGGTGTCAATTTGTTGTTCTCTGATTTTTGGTCTCCGGCAACGGGAATGATTGTTATTGTCCATCGTGTCATAGCTTCACGTAAAAACAAAGGTTATCATTAGGCCCTACTGTTCCCGTTTTAGTTCTACCTAATGCGGGAATTGAACTCTGGACCTTCTGCATTGGAAGGAGAGCCTCTAACCACAAGACCAATCAGCCACACTTTGTGGAGAAGGAGAAATAATGGAGAACTTTTATCAACGAATCGATTGGAAATACAACAATGACTGTAATCTTGGGAGCAGGGTATCAAAATAAAAATTTATGAAATGGTCAGTTTTGGTCAATTTGTATTGTTTAAAATATGGTGCTTGGAATACTTACAGTTGGAGAGGTGTTATTCCACGGTTTAGGTGGGTGGGCCATGTTTTTGAAGCTGTCAGGAAAGAAATCCGAAACACCTCCAACTGCCAAGGAAATGGCGAGATAAAACTGAAACATATGCCTAGTGAAAACGTGTTTAAATAAATATGCCTAGGCCTACTGTACTTTAGATCTAGGTATAACTAGGGATGCACATGATAATCAATATATCGATCGATAATCAATAATGGATATAATTTCGATAATCGATATAGGTAACCAAAATTCATTATCGATTATTGAAATACAAATATAATTGGTCATACACGCACAAACCAAACTCTAAAGAAGGAGATTATCTCACGTTGTGCCATGCACTGGCTGGGCTGATGGTGTCACACTCGAGATTTATGTTTGGAAATGAGCTATCAGTCGATAACGGAAGCCTAGCACATGACAGCGAGGCAGCAAACGGAACACGATTGTATTGTTTTGACTTACACTTGAGGTTTCACTTATATAGGTCGGAACAGGCTTTGTTGTTGATATCGATATTATCGATAATATCGATTCGATAATGATTAATGACATAACCATTTTGATAATCGATAATGAAAAAAGTATCGATGTGCATCCCTAGGTGTAACTATTATTTTTAAATGTAGCTCTAGCCCTGCAGTACCTGTTGGTCAAATGGAGCTATTCCAGATTCACGTTTGTGAACATTTGCATCTGAACTGTTCGAAGACCCTCGAAACCCTCCGGTAGGTGGGATTGCATTCATGACAACTCTGTCGTCCACGGAAAACTGGATGTGATCTATAAAAGAAAAGTGATACTAACTAGGCCTACCCAGTAAATACTTATTAATTATTATGTATGTTGAGCCGAAACGTCTCGTGACTATTTAGTGATTTTTATTTGTGTTCTACTATGGCAGCCACCTCTACAACTCAGGTAAGCCGTTGACTCTTATCTCTATCCACATTGATTATTGTTTATTTATTTAACGTCTATCCTATTCAGTTATAAAAACTGATTAACAAAGGAGGACAACCAAGTAAAACTAAGTACATAACGCACACAAAATAATGAACTGTAGTTAAGCAAAGTATGAAATAATATTACAACTAGGCATGAAAAAAACAGTATAGTTTCATAAATGTTGAACTTATCGCGTTTAAACAGTTAACAGTGTTTTTTTTCTGGCTGCACAAATTGATGATTCTATGCGCTGTTATTCCGCCAGTCTATTTCTGCGGAACCCGTGAGGACGTAGTCGACAGTTCAACCGACCTGCCTGTCTAGTGTCACTTTTCAGTAGCCAGTGAGTACGGATATAAATTGTATGGAACTGAAGCCTACCGCTCCTTACACCCCGTCAGGTAGCATCAAACATAGTTCCACTATCAAAATGAATGAATGACTTGCATACCACCAGTCAAAAAAGCACAATTCTCTGATCATCAGCATTGGAGCCGTTTGTAGTGAGGCAGTGTAAAGAGGCTCTATACATTAAATAAAAGAAACTGTATAGCAGTTAAGAAATAATTAGCCTATATTTTGTATAGTAATTATTTATGTAGAATACCAGGTAGGGATGCATAAGGTAATCACTAATCAATAATCATTAACCAGTAAGGGATTTTCGATATTCCGATAATTGCATGTTTCCTGAAAAGACTTTGTCAAAACGAATCATCATAAATTTCCAGCGCTTACATAAATCGCTATATGCTGTACCACCATTAATGTATAAGTGTAGATTGTGTGAATGATAAATTAATAATTTGACATTTTGCAATAACAGAGCCTCAAAGATTTCACAATTTGTGACGGGACAGATTTTTAGTTGACTTTTTTAGACAACCAATGGCTTAGTGTTGCCCGATCATAGCCAAAAGTCATGCCACGGTGTAGGCCTATAATATTTGTTCCTGATCATATATGTTATGATATGATAGATACCGTATGTTATTACCTTGAGAATTTTCTGCTCTTGTGAACAATATATTTTTTGCATAAAACGATTAATTTGGTTTTAAAAGTGCAAAACCTTTGTTCTTTATTAAACAAAACTCGTCTTCAAAAGTTTTTGCACTTCAAAATTATAAGTTGTACGCAAAAAATACATTGTTCACAAGAAAATGCAGAAAATTCTCAAGGTGATGACATATAACGTTTGTAACAAACAATTGATAAATGACCAGAAATAAATAATATATAATTATAATACGTATAATATATATACGACGATATACGGGCGACACACAGCCTTAAACACGCCCATCAATTAGCAAAATTTGCATTATTTTTACTGACATTATTATTTATTTAGCATCTATCCTATTCAGTTAAAACATTACAAAGGAGGACAACTAAATAAATCTAGTTAGGCCCACATAAATGAAGACACCTTTTTGATTATTGATTTTTTTCTTTTATTGTTGTGCATTCCTAATTCCAGGTGATACAGGCAGACAGTTGTAAAGCATAATGTACTTAAGAATTAAGTAATTTCTAGTTGGGCCCGGATGTTCCTGGGAATAATAATCGCATGTCTCTCGTAAAACTTTTGAATTAGGATACCCTGGTTTCATTTTGTGTATGTTTTTTGTCAGTCTGTTTGCTCTCTTACCGGAAACCGGTAACTCTGATTAGGATAGTATTTTCAGGGGATCTTTAGACTTGGATATTATATTATTTTGGAATCTTTCTCATGAAAATCGTACTTTATTTTGTGAATTACCGTACTGAATGTAGGAATATAGGCTACACACACTGTTTTATCACCACAACTGTGAAAAATGTGTGCAAAGTTGCTTAGTAATTGAAATAGATTTCAATATGCATACCATATCTACTTCATGGGAGCTGATTGTGCAGAAACAAGTTTATCTCACTCTAGGTGTGCAACAACTTCTAGCTCATAAGTCCCGAGCGTTCTGAGATATGATCTTGAACTAAATATTTGAGTCACAAATAGATTACTAAATAAATTTGGTCTGGAGATGAATCAATTTTCAATACATTAAAATTAAATCGTTTTAGTGTTAAAGCTATTCTGGAGGTTCAATTTTTACAATGCTTATATTAGCTTCATGTGTTTGTCTGGATGGAATCTTACTAGAGAAATGCCAAAGTCGTTGTTAGACGAGTGAGTGAGCCATGAGTTGAGTATACGGTAACATTCCTTTTCTTCCCCCTACCTTAGGCCTCCCTAGCCTATCATAGGCTACAGTGGAGCATTGGCCTAAACTATGGCCTAAACTTAAATACCCTATTATTTATACGAATATAATTATCAAACTTAAATGCAAATGTTCCCGGGTACTCAACACATGACTCGCTCACTCGTCTAACAACGACTTTGGTGTTTCCCTAGTCTAATTGGCTAAAGCGCCCTTTTAGCCAAAATGTGGGAGACATGGGTTCAATCCCCTGGTCGGGAAAGATTTTGTAATTTCTGGACTGTATTTAAAAAATTATTAAACATCTTTTGAAATGCATATAATGCAGTGTAGTCCATCATCTGTGGCAATAGGGCGGAGGGCCTACTATGGTAAACATAGCCAATACGAAATATGTGAAAATATTGCAAGGTTTACTCAATCTACGAGCGGAATTTGGGGGTACCTTGACGTGCAACATTTGATAGACCTTGCATGGGCATGGCATTTCACGGCCAGGCGAATAACAAACACAAAATATCTTTTCAAAATCTAAACCATTGTCGTTAAAATAATTTCTAAACGTTGGAAGCCTATTTTTCAATTTATTATTTCTTATAGGTTTAAATCACAATGGATCTAGCTGATTTGTTAGCAGTTCTCAGTAAACTCGTACCGGATGTCTGTTTAAAATTTCAGCGCAATCTGTTCAGCAATTCGTCTGATTTTCAACGTACACACACACACACACGCACACAGACTAACGAATGAGCGCCATTTAAGTTGAATGGAGATCACTGCGTTCGCTGCGCTCAATCGTTTAATAATCGATATTTCACCCACTTCTCAATGTCCGATCGACCTGAAATTTTCACACATACGTATTCTTGATGACAATAGATGAATCAATTAACAGATTCACTAAATAATTCATTAATTCATTATAATTAATTAATAATTAAAGTTTTATATGGGGTTTCCTATGTTGAAACTACTGCCGTACATAAAGCTACAAGTAACTATAGAAACTTGACAACAATCACCTACAATGTGTTCAAAACGCAAATCTTTGGTTTTATTTACCACAATTCAGAAATTAAAATCAATTACACCTACGGGAGTGTTTCCCGATTAACCAAATCGAGAAGCAAATCTTTGGGCCTCCAGATATTTTACATTCTATTAATTGGTATTACCATAGCAATTAATACTACTTAAGTTTTATATGGGAATCGATATTTCACCCACTTCCTAATGTCCGATCGAGCTGAAATTTTTCACACATGTATTCTTGATGAAAATAGATGAATCATTTAACAGATTCACTAAATAATCAATTAATTCATCATAATTAATAATTAAAGTTTTATATGGGAATCGATATTTCACCCACTACCCAAAGTCCGATCGAGCTGAAATTTTTCACACAGACATATATTCTTGATGACAATACATAATCAATTTATCACATTCACTAGTTAATCAATTAATTCATCATAATTAATTAATCAAACAAAGCTTCATATGGAAAAATTAGTCACAGCTAGTGAGGATGGACCAACCAGATGCAGAAATTCGGACATGTCCAGTGAGCACATATTCAATTACAACATTCGTTAAGACTAAAAAATATAAAATAATATTACATGATTTTTTTTTTAAACAACGCTTATATTTAAAATGTACTAAAGTAAAAAGTAAAAAATAAATTTTCATTCAACAAATTATTGTCTTACTCAGAAAATAAAAGCGTTGGGCGCTTTCCCTCCATGAACAACAAAATTCTGTAATCTATGTCAATACCGTAAGCGCTTAACACTTTTATTTTCCGAGTAAGGCAAAAATTTGGAAGGTGAAAATTTATTTTTACTTTTCAGTACATTTATATAAGAGCGTTGTTTAAAAAAAAAAAATCATGTAATATTATTTTAACCTCTGCAGTCCACATTTTGCAAATCCCTGCATGTATTAGATTACGCCAAAGAAAATACTTTGATTGTCAATTGTCATAGATAAATTATGGGGGCTCTGTTTTTACTGTATCTTCTAACGGAGCCAGATTGAAATGAATAATGTTGTGGCCACTCACCTGGCATCCACTCAAGCTGATACTCGTGGAATGATGATGCCCATGTACTGTTGTTTGCAGAGTTTGCATGGTTCTTGAGAGAAGAGTGACCCAACCAAAACGTCAACGTTGTTTCAACCCGGTGTGAGCCAAGTTCTTCTCCTTCAATCGAGTAGAAAGCATTGCCACGACTTTCACCCATAACTATTTCACCAGACTTGGGCCACTCCCCATATGAATTTCGAAGGGGGAGTAACAGCAGAGACGGCCTCAGCCAATCCCCTTGTGGCATTTTGGCACGTATTTTCACTATGCCATATTGGAAAGAAAACGACTCAATAGTCTGCACGCAAGCCGACATTATTGGATTTATTATTGAGCACCTATAGCTCGCTTGAAACATCCATTGTTTGATGGGTTTGTGCATGACACTCCTCTTAGGTCTAAAATACCGTTATACAGAAACCCTTTGCCTAGTACGTCCTCAGTCAGAGTTGGATGCAAGTGAAGCACTCCATCACGCACAAAACTGTTGGAACGATTGTTGACATATATCTGGAATTCATTGTGCTGAGAAAAACAAGTAAATATTATGCATTATATTATTTATAAATATTATGGGATGTGAAAACCAAAATCATACAACTAGCATTACCACAATGTAATCAATGTTCCATATTTGCTAGTTGCGCAAGCCAATGCTCAAAACATTGCAGGTAACATGCTACATCCAAATATAGTAATACGTTGGGGCTAAGCTGGAGCTGCTACATAATGAATATTGACACTAGCGAGTTAGTCAACACTTTTTTCATTATCGATAATCAAAATGGTAATGTCATTATCGACTTGATAATATCGATATTACCAATAAAAAGTCCGTTCCGAAATAGATGGAATCTCTAATGTGTGTAACGCTGCCTCATCCTGTCTGTGTTGTCTTTATTTTTCCCTCCCGCTATCGGCTAAGTTCGCTCCCAAACATAAATCTCGAGTGAGACACCTTTGTGACCTATCTCTGTCTGCCCAGCGGGAAATACGAATTACGTGTTTTGAGCCGTTTTTAACCAATTATTGATATTTTGACTATCGATTATCAAGATTTTATCCAATGAACGTTTTGATTATCAAGATTTTATCCAATGATCAATAATAACATTCAAAATTCAGATTTATTGGGACATTTTGTACATATTATATTAGAACAACACAATTTATAGTGTATGTATCCTTTCAGCTATACAAACTAAAGTTTACTAATACGAAGATAAGATAATAAGTGTTGTTATTTAAAAAACATACAATATGAAATAAATTGTAAATAACAATTAAAGAAAAGTAATAAGGTTCATTTACAGGTAATCAATAATAAATATCAAGTAATAGATCAAATTTCCGTGAGCGTATATCTGTAAGGTAATCGTTAAGACAATAGTAGGCTTTTAGAATATCGATTATCGTGTGCATTCCTATAGTTATAAGTGTAGCTGATTGGTTTATAACTTTATATGTTGTTTATTATTGAACACTATTATGCACACCATCGATCACATACGTAAATAAAATAAATAAATTGTATTTAGAGTCTACCCACTCAGTTATATAACTGATTTTCAGTGGGGGACTTTAAATAAAAGCGACCAAGCCAACCCTGTAGGCCCCGACGCAATCGACGAGTGAGCGATAACCAACCAAAGAAAAGGGTCTAGTTGTAACTACTACGCAGCCCTTGATTTACTTCTGGTTGGGGGTGTACAAAGTAAGAAAAATCAAGTATATTTTACTTCAAAATAGGGTTATTGAGTTCCATACACAAAGGCCTATCTATATATCTTCAGAATATGCCAGCTTTTCATCAATTACATTTTTAAATTTTAAATTCACATTTTGCAACTTTTCCCTGGCAATGCAGCCACCTCCTCATACCATATTTGTTTAGGCATATTTTTAATGTTTGACAAATCTATTCAAATCTGTTTCATTATATACATATTACATATCAATCAATGTGGCACTAACAAAAACTACAACTAAACCACTGGCTAAACTATACAAACCCTTCATCCTTGTTGCCAGTATGCTGCACACTAATTTAACAATAAAAAGAGCCCATATTGATTACATCTTAAATAAGTTACCTCCATACTACTTCTCTTACTAACTACTACTAACCATAACTTTAAAGGTACAGAAGGGCAACGGACAGCTTACCTACAAAAACTGTTAGGTAGGTCGCACAGACACAAGATGAAAATACGAGTTGCTGATACATTTCGACCAACTTGTGGTCTTTATCACTCAAGTGTGAGAAAAGGTACTAAAATAACTAAAGTACTGTGTACATGTGTACTGTATGTACACTCGACAAAAGAATCATAAGTGTACCTAGGGATATTTTTCTGGAGGAAAGCAGTACCAAAACCTTTTCTCAAATATACCAATTTTAAAATCAACTTTCAATTTCACAAGATAATGATCAATTAATTTTCTACTTCATTTATTTTTAAGAAAAGAAAAAAGAATGGAACGAAATGCATAAGGAACAAGACATGGAAAACAAATAGATTGAAGGAGAAGAGGACATGCCAGGCCTGGCAAGCTGATATTAAATGCTTGTGTGTCCAAGCAAATAGGTGGTTATAACCTGCCTTGTACTTGTACATATGTACAAGCTGCAGAGGAATATCCTGAACCAAATTCTTACCTGAACCCCAAACCGGGGTAGTCATTTTTAAAAACTTACAAAATAAATAGTATTTGAAAGACATACAAAATTATATTACAATATAAGCTATCAATGTGCAAATAAGAAAAGAAATTAAACAAACTATATAGGTACCGCTTCAAAATTAACTGAATCAATATGGATTAAAATTGAAGTTCCTTACCTTTTCCTCCGGATGCACTGATTTCGTGGCGCCATGCATCCAAATTAAAATGGTTGAATTCTTCATCAAAGAGTAATTGTCCAGAACATACAGGACCTTTGGGAGTTCTTGATATTGAACTTTTACATTGGAAATTTGAACGGTTGAAATTCTCACAAGGTATTTCTGGCAAATACAAAATATATTTTGTTTCACATATTATAAGGAGAAAATTGAATGAACAATAATCAAAAAAAAATTAATGTTAGTATAACTGTTTTACGGCTAGGGATAAGTTAATTTGAGCAAGTGGGGGCCTATGTTAAAATTAATTGAATTTGTTTAGGAGAGTAAAAATGTAATAATCGAGGGGAAAAAATTTAAATTTTGGAATAGGACAAATAAATGAAACAAATGTTCTATGACTATAGCAGTGTTGGGTTGGAACTTTTTAAAAAGAATGTGTTCCTTTTAATTGTGGGGAACTTTTAATAAAGTTTTAGAAGTTTCTTTCACTTAGAGCGCATTCCGAATGAGCTGCGGATGCTACGGCTGCAGCCCTGAGGAGTGGGGGTAACAGCACATGAATGTGGTCATCGTTTCGGAATGGTGTGTGTAGCATCTGTATCATATTAAATGGCTGACCGTCTAGCTCCCTAGCTGTCAGAATCCAAAGATTGTTAATTATTCGAGCACTGATCACGATGTCAAGTGCTAGGACAAAACGTGATTTAATTATAGGACTGGGGATGAGGATAAAAACAAAATTTCTTGGAATCCACTCAATTTATCCTGTCATTTATGAATTCTCACCTGAAACGTCCCGGCCCCTGCGTCGTGTTTGAATCACGCGCCCAACCCATAGTTAATGTGAAAAGAATGCTTAATTAATGGCAATTTCATTGATTCTTTCATCAACAATTATTTCCAACCTAAAACTTGAAAGAACTAATGGACTACGCAGACATTCTTGCAGTTTAGGTGCTATTTTCAATTTCAGCGGTCCTTTCGTAAATATTCAGTTGCCGACATCTTGATTTACCCCACTCCACGGAATGCTACAATGTGCTGGGGCGAAAACCTCCAGCGTTCACAGCGCGCTGCAGATGCTGTGAAAGCAGTTTCGGACTACTCGTGACGTATAGCGTTTGCAGGAGAAACGGACTAGCCAAAGCGCGCTGCAGATGCTATAGATGCTGTCGCAGCTCGTTTCGGAATGCGCTCTTAGAGTTGCATTAAAACCCACCTTGCCACTAACATTTGAAAATGGATTTACTGATATGGATAATATGAAAATTAGTTGCTAAAAAAGTAATGGCTATATCATTTTTAGGAAGCCTAACCTCGATTGATGAACCTGTATTTTTCTCACGGCGACGCGGGTCAAAATCTCGACCTAAATCCTATAAACCATAAACCTATAATGACAAAGGAACTATTTCATTTCATGAATGCAAAAGTTCCATTAGGATTTTTATGAACTGTAACTTTTAAAGTTCCTATTGAAGGTCAATTAAAAGTTCAGTTTTGGCTGGCACTTACCCTTCTTGCCACTTTTATTGAGCAATATGCCAATCAGGTAGACCTTATGTTATAAAAAGTGCTAAATACCTAACACTAACATAGATGTTGACCCCTTAAAAAGACTGCAACTCAGCTACAGTAGACAGTCAAGGTGTGAACTTAGTCCCACCCTTTGCTAGGACCAATTCATATCAGGCTATACTGCTATTCCTTGGTACATGAATTTGGTATATTATGTTTTGTTCCATGATTCATAAACTAGGAAACGCTAAAGTCCCGTCGCGTTGTTGAGCGACCACCGGTACGTGCAACACGACCCGAGTACTACATTCCCATAATGTTACATACCAATAAGTCTCTAATGTCTTGACCAATTTAGCTGAAAATTTGTAAAATAGGAGAGAATGTTGTACTTATTGACCCTGCAAAATTTCATAACGATCGGAACATTTTTATTTTTTATTTATTTTATTTATTTTTTATTTTTTATAACCAACGATTGGATTTTGTTCAAAACTATACAGCAACCCGCATAGGTGGTATGTACATGTGTGCAAAATTTCAGGTCGATCGGAGAAACGGTGCGACCTGTACCGAAGCAGTAACAGAAAAAAAAAGACATTCAAGCCATAAGAGTCAAGTGGAGACGCTCACTACGCTCGCTAAAAATTCACCCAATGTTTCTATTTCTTCAACTCTACTATACCCTGCACCAGGGCTCGAATTTAACACTCGCCCGGTCGCCCGAGGCGAGTGTATTGTTGCGCGGGAGAGTATTTTTTGGAAACCGCGGGCGAGTGATTTATTGGTGAGCCGTTACATAAATTGCGCACATTACGTTTCAAACTACGCGATCAACAAATATGTGGCGGTATTTACAAGGAGCTGATAACCCAAAAAAGAAACAGAAACCTAATCCTACTGCAGACAATGCAAAATATGAGAAAAATCGTGTGCGCCTTTTTCAAGAACGCTGGCTAACAGAACACACGTGATACGTTTTGACCAACAACTAAATTCGATGTTTTGTTCGGTTTGTGAGATATCTTAGGCCTACCTAGGAGATCAACACGGTCCATATTGTAAAAGATAGGCTAAAATTACGATATTAATTATTATTACGAAATTACGTATTTAAGTTATAGTAGTACTAGTAGTGGTTTGGAGTAGGAATACAGACTTAGTGTTTTTAATTTCGGACTAGTAAATTTAGAAGAGCACTCGCCCCGGGGGGCGAGTGCTAAATATTTTAAAATTCGAGCCCTGCTCTGCACTGTCGTCTATTATCAGTTTCATTCAGTTCAAATTTAATTCAATTCAATTTATTCGTACTGTTTTGTTTACAGTTTTCCTTATTTTCTAACATAAAAAACAATTATGTACCGGTACCGTACAGAGTAAATTTTTAATAATAGGTTTACAAGTAATATGTGTATGGAAAGAAACAGTAAGAAGCCCACAAAATCCTGATAGATGTAGATCTACCTGTCTATACACTCTAACGTATAAGTCTGTATCTATATGAATTACTGTACCTAGAAGAGATTGTTAAATAAAAAATAATAATAATAATAATAGTATAATAATAATATAATAATAATAATAATAATAATAATAATAATAATAATAATAACAATTAAAGAAATCAAATAATTTTCGAGGCATTTCGCTGTGTTCGTTTTATTTTTAACACCTAACACAGTGAAATGACTCGAAAAATATTTGATTTCTTTAATATTTCGGGCTGTGAAAGCATTAAGATGGAAATAATAATAATAATAATAATAATAATAATAATAATAATAATAATAATAATAATAATAACATAATAACAAAAGCATGAAGTCAGGAACTTGAACTTACAAATACAATCATTTACTGCTATGGATAAATAAAAAGAATGTAAAAATGCAAATATACAAAATGCAAAAACAGTTATATACTTGACAGTTGTGTCTAGTTAGTATCATTGTGATGAAAATTACAACAAAGGCAGATTTGATTTTTGAGAAGTTCAAGTTGACTATGAGTGTTGGAGTCGCACTGTCACAAGAGAATTTAGAAATGTTTTTGAGGGATAGCAATGGTACAAAGGCCAGGATGCACGATGCAATGAACGGTAACCGTAGATGAGTGAGTTGGTTATTTTATGATTAAATTTATATTGTATGAATTTATATAAAATACAGTGTCCAGATGGAGGTACAAAATCAACATGGATGGGAGGCTTAAGAACGATTTTTGTAGAAGTAAGCTGTAAGAGGGACAATGTTGGAAGAAAATACAGAAAAATTAGACAAAATATAATTAACGAGTGAGCGTAGCGAACGGAGTGGTCTCCATTCAACTTAAATGGCAGTCAATCGTTTTTCTGCGTGCGTGTGTATGTGCATGTGTGTGTGTGTGTGTGTGTGTACGTTGAAAATCAGCCGAATCGCTGAACAGATTGCACTGAAATTTTAAACAGACAACCGGTACGAGTCAACTGAGAACTGCTAACAAAATCAGCTAGATCCATTGCGTTGCGATTTAAACCTCCAAGAAATAATTGGATGAGCGAAGCGAAGACTTCAATTTCACCGACCCCCCAAAAAATTTAGCTCCGTTGTTTTTTTTTTTTTTTTTTTCGTTTTTCTTTTGTTTGTTCGCTCTCTACTACCGGGCAAACGGCATATGCGATCTTGATGAAAATTTGACACGACCTTCGTTTTCTCTGAACTTAGACTTGCCACGTTTTTGGGTACAATCGAAGAAATATTTCTCATGAATATCGTACTTTTACGATTTTTTTCGATTTTTAGTGCGATATTTTCGTGCCATTTGGGCCAATTCTGATCAAACGGGTGGGGCTACAACGTTCATATTTCACATGGACATTAAGGTTATGGTGATGTATTGCTTTCTAAAGAAAAAGTTGAAAAAGTTAGCCAGAATCGAGAGAAATAAAGCTTTTAATATACGTTTTTTTGACTTTTTGTGCGATATTTTCGTGCCATTTGGGCCAATTCTGACCAAACGGGTGGGACTACACGTTCATATTATACATGGACATTAAGGTTATGGTGATAGTACCTTTTGAAATGAAAAGTTAAAAAAGTTAGCCAGAATTCATAGAAATATAGCTTTTAATGTAAGATTTTTACGTTAAATAATAACAATTACAAGAAACAATAGAAACTTGACAACAATCACCTACAATGCGTCGGCAGAAAAACAAAGCACTTGCAAAAGTAAAGATATCCCACGCAAACTAAAAACTTTAAAAAAGCTCATCCATCAACGCGGCGGGACTTAAGCGTTTTCCTAGTAAACTGAAAAATAGACTTTCCAATGTTTAGAAATTATTTTAACAACAATGTTTTAGATTTTGAAAAGATATTTTTTGTTTGTTATTTACCTGGCTGTGAAATGCCGTGCCCATGTAAGGTCTGTCGAATGTCGCACGTCAAGGTACCCCAAATTCCGCTCGTAGATTGAGTAAACCTTGCAATATTTTCACGTATTTCGTACTGGCTATGTTTTCCATAGTATTGTCACAGATGATAGACTACACTGCGTTATATGCATTTCAAAACATGTTTAATAATTTTTTAAAATACAATCTAGAATTACAAAATCTTTCCCGACCATTGAACCACGTCTCCCACATTTGGGCTATAAGGGCGCTTTAGCCCAACTAGACTTGGAAACGCCAAAGATCGTTGTTAGACGAGTGAGCGAGTCATGTGTTGAGTACCCCGGGAACATTGCATTTAACTTTAAGTTTGATAAGTATATTCTATAAATAAAAGTTTTTTTTTTTGTTTTTTTTGTTTTT